>JAFEMH010003920.1:70000-238106 GCA_022495995.1 Adenophora triphylla var. japonica | reverse complement strand
TCTTGGGGAGCGGTTCTTCATTTATATCTTTTTTCTCTTCCCTTGATACCTTCTTTAAAGCCTTACCTCAAATGGGTTTGTCACTCATGTCATAGGGTCATTTCCACAAAATGTTCCTTGGATCTTGAAAGGTATCAAAGCATTCTATAGCAGGGTTTCTCCGTAGTCATCATTGCCAAATGAAAACCTGAAGTTCATGGCAAACCTTGAGTCCAAAAGTTTCTTCAACACCCCAGTGAAAAGGAGATGTCGCCGGAGTAGTAGTTCTCATGTCTTCCAAATGTCAGGTAGTTGTGCAAAGATGGCGGCTAGGGCAATCTACCAAAAGGTCTCCATCCGGTACGCACATCCTTAGTCTTCAAATCGATAAGCATCAATGCCGCTGGGAAGCTCTCTCATCAAAATTTTGGGCCAACTGGAGCTTCATTCCATTGTAGATGGCACAGCAATACCGGCCACTCCATTGCCAGGTGAAGTCATTGTGGTTTCCAGCCTCACATAGGCTGCACTTCCCAAACCAACACAATAGCAAAGCATGGCCTATCGGCTCTCCAAATGCCCCCTCCTTGGCTTCTTCCTTGTAGTGTCAAGAGAGTGAATCACCAGGGTCCCAAAGTGGAGGCTGTTGAGGCAGCTGGCATCCTCGAACTTCTTGGGAAACTTCAACAGAGCACTCGAGATACATGGAAATCATATGCACTTCGATGTCCAGGTAATCAATAAGACACCTTGAAATCCTTCAACAACTCCCACCAAATCCGGGGATCTTCTTCCCATCCAGATACTCTCTCTCCACTGCATCCGCTGGTTGCATAAAATCGGTCAATGAAGAGGGGAATGGTGTAGGGTCATTGCTGGTTTGTTGAAAAGTGGGAAGGATTCCAGTAGGGCTCGCATCTTCTTTATCATCTCTTCTTCCAAGAGATTCGACCACCAGTTTTTAGTGAGGTTTTATTGATCTCCCATCTGGTAAAAAGGTATTTGGTATCTAGCAAAGAAAACAATCTAAGTTAGAACATTTCCTAATAAGCTCCTACAGTAATAGTGCAGTGTTAATTTCCTCGCAAGCGGTGCTTAGAGAGGAAGTTCTTGGTTTCCAATTTATATACTTAGTAATACTTAAGTATTTTTCTAGTACGCTGGGTTTCAAAAGATATATACAGATGCGGTTTTGAAAACATGGCATGCGCGTGTTCCTTAGCGCTTAGCGGTTGAATGACCATGAAACACATGCGGTCTTGAAACACAAGGATAGGCAGTTACAAGTTTGCGGTTTCAAAGTAGCATGCGGTTTACAATGAAGCGGTTCAAACATGCAAATCAAAATCCAAAAATTCCAAAAATTTTCTAAGTTAGGGAAAAACAAGATTGGAAAGTTAGGTCAAACCAAAACATAAGAAATTTCTGAAAATGATGATGAACAGCCAATACTAATGAGTGCATGAAGAACACGAAGAATACTCAAGAAGAGAGATTTGATGAATGTTAACCAAAATGAACAAATAATATGTCAAAATGATCACATCGAGTATAGTAGATCAATAATATAACAATAAAAAATATCTACTTTACTCAGAATCATCTAGTAAAATGCAAAAAATCAAAAGTAGGTTTCAAACTTAAAAAGTTTAAAGTTCAAAATCGTGACCCAAATCAAGTGTTGTATCATGAAATAAAGTGCTAATAATCAGAACATATAAGCATAGATCCGAGGCATAACCTAACTAATTTCATGCAAAATGATCAAGATAAATGAAGCATATGTGAACAAAAATTAGGGTTTTGGGTGTTCGAAGTTTGGAAGGTGTTCATCAACGGCGGATTTAAATAAGTAAACATGTATGATACTGCGGAAAAGTAATAAGATTAGGAGTTCAGAAGTATTAAGTACCATGTCAAAGATAGGTTGTTTAGGTGCCATTACATTTTGAGAAATTTAAAGCCTTTTAAATCCAGATTTTGAAAAGAGAGGAGAAGGAGGGTTTCGGTAAAGGAAACCGGACACTTGAAGGTACGAGTCAGAGAATCAACTTTGAAAAGGTTAGGAAAAAGAAAGGAAATGATTTCTATTTATAGGCACAGCGATGAGGTTAGGAAATCTGAATCAAGGACGGATACTGTGTTACACCCTTTCAGCTTCAACACATCATCCAATGACGGCTGACATGAAGGCCATTAAATGCTAATGTTCCCCAATAAATGCATTCAAAGTTTAAATTTTCGTGGGAAAACATTTGCAGATAAACCCTTAAAAAATAAGAACTGAAAAATAAATAATAAGAATTTGAACAGTTTTTTTTTTTTTTAAATAAACATAAGCAAAAATTAGAAAATACTCCAAGTTGAAACGCGGTTGAGGTTCAAGCGGTTGAGCCGCAGATGCGTTGGAATGAGGCTGGCTGCAGGCGGTTGGACAATATGCGGTTTGGTACACGCGGTTCAACAAGGTAATTTTGAAACTGTACTTAACACACAAGTTAGCAAATAAAAAGTATGGAATTATTTAAGTTCAAGCATACCCATTTCTCCTCTAAGGAATGAAAACCTTTTGGAGTCAAGAGCCTTGGTGAGGATATCAGCAATCTGGTTGTCTGTCCCCACGTACTCTAAATGGATATTCCTCTTCTCCACATGGTCTTTGAGGAAATGATACTTGATATCTATATGCTTGGTCTTGGAATGCATGACAGGGTTGTTGGAGACTGAAATTATTGAAGTGTTGTCACACATGATTGAGCAATTTCCTTCTTTAATTCCATAGTCCACCAACCGGCCGCTTCATCCAAAGGATTTGACACAAGAATAACTACTGAAGAAGAATGCTAGCCTGCCTATGTCGAGACCAAGAAATCGATGCTTGCTTCTTGCTGGCCCAAGCAACTAGTCTATTCCCGAGGAAATGACACGTACCACTAGTGCTTTTCCTGTCAATAGTACAAGCTGCATAATCTGCATCTGAATAACCTACAAGATCGAAGTTTGAATCTTTGGAATATCAAAGTCCAAGGTTAGTGGTTTCAGATAAATAGCGGATTATACGCTTGACTGCAATAAGATGTGCTTCTCTAGGATCTGCTTGATAGCGTGCACATACACAGACACTAAACATGATATCGGGCCTACTAGCAGCTAAATAAAGTAATGAGCCGATCATACCTCGATATAAAGTCTGATCAACTTTCTTACCTTTGAGATCTTTATCTAGCTTATTGCCGGTGGCCATTGGAGTATCATATGCTTTAGCATTTTCTAATCCAAACATCTTTATCAACTCCTTGGTGTATTTGGCTTGGCTGAGGAAAATACCTTCTTCGCATTGCTTGATTTGAAGCCCGAGGAAGAATGTTAATTCTCCCATCATGCTCATCTCAAACTTGCTTTTCATTAGCTTCTCGAAACGCTTACAAAGTAACTCGTTAGTAGAACCAAAAATGATATCATCAACATATATTTGAACAAGTAAAGTATGATCATTTTATTTAGCAATAAAAAGAGTTGTATCAATTTTACCGCGTTTAAATCCTTTTTCTAGTAAAAATTTAGAAAGAGTCTCATACCATGCCCATGGAGCTTGCTTAAGTCCATACAAAGCTTTCTGGAGTTTGTAGACATGATTGGGAAATTTGGAGTCTTCAAATCCAGGCGATTGGGCAACATACACGGTCTCTTGCAATTCACCGTTGAGGAAAGCACTCTTCACGTCCATTTGATATAACTTGAAACGCTTGAAAGATGCGTAGGCTAAGAAGATTCTGATAGCTTCCAATCTTGCAACTGGAGCAAAGGTTTCATCATAATCGATTCCTTCTTCTTGCCTATATCCTTGTGCAACCAACCTTGATTTATTCCTAGTGATGCTTCCATTCTCGTTCATCTTATTCCTAAATACCCACTTAGTTCCTATCACTCCTTGATCCTGAGGTCTAGGCACCAAAGTCCAGACCTTGCATCTTTCAAACTGGTTGAGTTCTTCTTGCATAGCAACAACCCAACTGGAATCTTGGAGTGCTTCATCAATCTTCTTGGGTTCAACTTGAGATAATAAGGAAGTATGCTCGTCATAGTTCGATCTCCTTGTTTGAACACCGAAAAACAGATCACCAATCACATTAGAGAGAGGGTGACTGCTGACTTCACGAACCTCCGGGGGTAAGTCTGGTTGGACTGAGGTTTGCTGAAGATCTTCAATTGGAATTTCGTTAGATCCTTCAGCGAAGTCATGGAATGTAAGTTGACGAATAGGTTCTATAAGCTGGATAGGGGAATTCTCAACTTCTTCTTCCCTAGGATTTGCATCTGGAGTAGGAACTTCAGGTGCGATTTCAAATCTACGGTTTGAGGGAATTTCAGTTGAGGGTGCTGGATTTTGCGGTTGAGGTTCAGGTGCGGTTTGAGAGGGTTCACCTGATTCATTATGCTCAGCAATATTTGGAGCCAAATGTGGCTCAAGGAGAGAATGCTCATCGAAAGTAACATGGACAGACTCAACGATTTTTAAACTAGTTTTATTGAAAACACGAAAAGCTTTTGAATGTTTAGCATACCCAACAAAAATACCTTTGTCGGCCTTGGCTTCGAATTTACCTCTATTTTCTCTTCCGTTGTAGAGGACAAAACATTTGCAGCCAAAGATCTTGAAGAATGCAATGTTGGGGGTTCTTCCTCGCCAAAGCTCATAGGGAGTCTTGTTATAGGTTTTGTTGATGAGGGAGTGGGCTTCCGGGAGTGAAGCATGCTGTGTTGATTGCTTCACCCAAAAATACCGAGGCAGCCTTCGCTTCAGATATCATTGTCTTTCCACCTTTCAATCAACGTCCTATTCTTCCTTTCCATAACCCCATTTTGTTGTGGAACACCAAATAGCGGTTGAGAAATTGTGATCAATTCCACGGTCATCACAATACCGAGCAACACCGTTGTTCTTAAATTCTCGTTCCATTATCTCGATCGAATACTAACGATGTCGTCTTCTTTTAAGTTTGAAGCCGTCTAAAAAGTGCGGTGAGAATATCATAGCAATCATCTTTGGAAATCATCATCTCAACCCACGTATATCTTGAATAATCATCTACCACCACTAAGGTATATCTACTTCCTCCAATGTCCGGCAAAGGGTTACGGGTCCAAACAAATCTATGTGAAGCATTTGTAAGCATCTTGAAGTTGATGGAGCGGTCTTGCTGGTGAAAGACGACGCGGACTGCTTACCAAGTTGACATGCACTGCATTTCTCTGGATGATGGTCAGCCACTTTAGGTAAACCACGAATGAGGTTTTCCCTACCAATCTTTGCAAGATACTTGAAGTTCAAGTGGCTCAACCTCTTGTGCCATAACCAACTATTTTCGCTCACATTTTTAGCTACAAAACAGAGATTAGTAGTACTACATGCATAATTTAGATCAATAATGTAAATATTACTCTTACGAATCCCTGTGAGTAGGGTGACTCTGGAAATGTTATCTTTGATAAAGCAATTTTGATGATGTGAAGTTGCAAAGCATTCCTTTGTCGCAGAATTGAGAAATTGAAAGGAGGTTGTGCTTGAGTCCTTCAACAAGAGAAATCTTCTCAATGGTTAGGTTTCATCTCCTAATAACACCATATCCAATGGTCTTGCCTTTGTTGTTGTCACCAAAGGTTACAGACGGACAACTTGCTTCAATGACATCTTCGAGTAATGATCTATCTCCAGTCATATGTCTTGAGCAGCCACTGTCAAGATACCATTCATTTTCCTTGGAGTGACCAGCCATGAAGCAGAGGACCTGAAATGTAAACATTAAGAACGAGGTTCCCCTTTATTCCTTGGGTCCTGAAGTTAGCAACCCTTCACGACCCACACCTATTTGACAGAAGGAGGTTTACTCTTCCTGGCATTGGATGTGAACCGCAAAAGGCATTCTGCAGCCTTGTGACCTAAACCATCACACACAGAACATTTATAAAAGCTATAAGCATCATGAGTTTTTACTAACTCCTTACTCTTCTTAGGAGTTGCATGCGGTTTTGGGGGAACGGTTGCAGCCTTGACAAAGGGAACTGGATTTAGTTTGACCACGTATTTTCTAGGAATGTTATTCCTGCTTTTGAAGGCAGGAGGAGCGGTCGAAGAAGAGGCGCGGTCAGCCTTGGAGTTGCCAGTACCACCTTTTCCACCAGAGGCGGTTGGAGCAGGGATACGGCCAATACCATAAGCCATTTCCTCTGAAGCTATACTCTCAGAATCCTTTGGCTTCATCTGAGAGTTCTTCCCAAATTGCTTCCCCTTTGGGTAGACATAATTAATTTATTGTCCTTTACCCTTAGCTTTAGCATGCTTCCCCTTAGGAATTTCTTTAGTTAGTTTCAAAATTTCTTCATCCTTTTCACTGCAGGATGCACACTTCTCCTCTTCAGCAGATTCAAATCCTAGACCCTCCTTAATTCCAAATGGAACTTGGGAATCTATGATTTGATCCGCGTAGAATTTTTACTTTGTCCACCCATCAATGATCTTTTGGAGATCGAGTTTCTGGGCAACTAGGTCATCATTACGGAGTTGAAGTGCAGCAACCTTAGTTTCAAGGATGCTCATTTTGATCAGAAAGAGGAGTCATCTGTTTGATTTGGTCCTTAAGATTTGAAATTTCAGACCTCATCACAGTTTTCTCCGTCTTGTACAGATTAAGTTCATCATGAGCTAAGCTTAAGGCTTTCTTAAGATTAGAGAATTGATGGATCACCATTTCAGCTTCCTTAAACATCCTTTCGTGTTCCGAGGGAGAAACTTCTTCCACCACCTTTTTCAAAATTTTCTTCTTTGGAATTGCTTTTGAAGGTGGAGCATTTGAAGGAGAAAAAATGGGACGTGAATACGAACAATATCCTATCTTAATGCTAGGAGTAAGTTTGATATTATCATCCAACTTAAAATTTGAAAGTTTTGCAGAAACTTCTTCTTCTTCCATATCTTGCAACTCGATTGACTCAGAATCTGATTCATCGGAAGCATCTGCAACTAAGCAGAGATTAACCTCTTCGGTTTCTTCGTCACTTCCATCATCAGAATCCATTTCAATCCAAGTTGCTAATTCCTTGGAATTCTCTTCCTCCTCAGCAACCATTCCCTTGCGACGAGGAAATTTCGCAGGAGAGGTTTTATTTTTCAAGTATTCGTATTTGGGCTGTGGACACTCAGATGTAAAGTGACCAGGTTTTCTACAATTGTAGCAAACTAGATCACTCTTTTTCTTTGTATCTCCAGCCTTAAAAAATGTTGTAGGAGGTTTGCCTTTTGAATAAGTTTTTGTAAAAGGTTTTGAGGATTTTCTAAACTTTTGAAATCTTTTTACAAACATGGCAAAATCATCATCATCCATCTCGATGAGTGATGAGGTTGATATGGAAGGATCTGCAGTTTGATTGGATGTAGATGGTCTCTCCTCTTGTTCCACGATGGACATGGAAAGCGATTTAGTTTTTCCTTCAATCTCTTCAATATGATTTAATTTAAGCTCATAGACTCTAAGGTTTGCATACAAGTTACTTAACGACCAAGTATTCAAAACTTTTGAGTCTTCTAGAGAGGTAGCCTTATTTACCCATCTAGAACCTAAAGCAGCAAGGAAAGTCATATTGATTTCCTTATCGGTTAAAGTTTTGCCAAGAGATCTACAAGCATTAACTACCTCAACATATCGGTCGTAGGTTTGACGCAAGGTCTCATTGGATTTTCTGTTGAAGTTGTTGTAAGATCTTTCAACAGCATATAATTTGCTTTCCTTGCACTCGCCATAACCTTCGAGGTAGATCTCTATGGCATCCCACATCTGCTTTGCGGTTTTGAGGTACATCACTTTCTGTAGAGTTGATACGGGGAGGGTTCCAGAAATGATGTTCCTTGCCTTGCTGACCAAGGCAGCTAATCTCTTCTCTTCATTCGACCACTCATCTTTAGGCTTTTTGACCTCTGGAGTTTCTGTATTGGTGGTTGCATCAGTGTTGGCCTTCATGGGAACAAATGGGCCATTGATTACGCACTCCACCAGCATCTCATCAATTGTTTCCAAATGAATGAGCATTCTGCATTTCCAGATGTCGAAGTGGTCTTCGTCCAAGATTGGAATGTGTGAATAGTTAACAGTAGTCATTGTCTTTTTATTTGCCATATTGAATCGGCACACAAGCTGTTAAGCTTGAAAAATAGTGGTTTTAAAATGTGTTAGCTCTGATACCACTTGTTGGTCCCAAAGGTGGCAACAAGGGTGAAAATACAGCTAGAGGGGGGGTGAATAGCTGTTACAAATTTTTCGCCCTTTTTTAAAAACTAAATCTCTTGCTTACAAAATCTCTTGCAGTTGATAATAGACTGCAAGTGAAGATGTAAAATGCACAGCGGAATTATAGAGTATAAAGCGGTTTGATAGAGGCGGTTTGTAAAGCGGTTTGACTATGCGGTTTTGGTAGGTGCAGTTTTACAAACACGTGTATTTTTGACAATGTTAACTCCAAATACTTTTTCACAATAATGGATAGCTAAATAAAGATCAAACAGAGACAGAGATAAATAATTAGTAATCACAAGAAATATAAATGCAGAAATATAAGAACACGTGATTTGGAGTGGTTCAATCGATAAACGATCTACGTCCACTACCAAGATGGTTAGTCTTGGATTTTCAAGAGTGATTTTACTATGAGTATGAGAGATTACAAGTTACAAAGATCAATACTCAAATCTAAAATCTATTCTATGAAGATCAAATCCTAAGACTATAACCAGTGTATCTCAAGTGATTAATCTATGTGATTAAACAAGTGAGGTGTGTGTGTGAGAACAAGATCAAACCTCTTTAAATCTATGAGATGTAGAGCACAATGATTCTTGAATGTGTTAAGGCTTGATTTCTGGGCTGGGGAATATTTCTTGAAGGTTGAAGATGAAGATTCAAAGATTTGAACACTTTCTGGGTAGAGCTTCAGCTTCTATGAACACAGCACTTTCTCAAGTTTCAAGCAATCTTCAAATGGTGAAGATTGGGGGTATTTATACCCAAGCATCTCAAATATAGCCGTTGGACACAACTGTTGCAAGGACAGTACTTGATGCTTTCCCATTGGTCCACAATATCCACTTTTGTCCTTTGGTACAGCTGCTGCAGATAAAGCTGATCAGGCTCCAGCTGCAAGCAATGAGGTTAGGACACCTGTCACCTTTTCAAGATCCTTGCAGATCTTCTCTGACATTGAATCACGTGACAAGATTTAGTGGTTGACTCTTGATATTGCTGACGTGGATTCCAACGGTAAAAAGTGGTTCACTTCAAGTCTTCAATCATTGGATGCGGTTGGTGTGATGCGGTTGATGGAGTGCAGTTTGCTACACCAGGAGGTTGCACAATCGTTTAAGTATTGCCATGATTGAATCAAAACCAGTGTACTTGTCTGACTCCTTGAGCTTCTTATAAACAATTTGACCTGACAAATCAGGAAATTTATAAATGTAAAAATGGAGCACAATCGTTTAAGTATTGCCATGATTGAATCAAAACCAAAAGAAATGTTTATTTTTCACTCCAAAGACTGAGTTCCATAATAAGAAAATGGCACTAGGATAATAAGAAACAATGTACCAGTTTTATGAAAATGCCTACAAAGTATGTTAGCTCGACCCTTCATATTTGACAAAGCCCCCGTGTCCATATCACACAACATGGGTTTGGGTATGGGTGTGGGTGGTATGGCTGTTTTACACTACATCTTGTGTGAAATCTTATAATTTTGATGGATCTGACACCCAAATCTACCAGTTTCCGATCCTCAAAGGCAAGTTCAGATAACATAGCCTGCAAAGGCAGTGAATGCAATCAAGGAGCAGATAAAGGCTTGTTGTAACTTGCTATTAACAAACAAGAATGATTGCTCATGTGTGACATAATTGTTCAATGTGGAGCACTAGGTTAAGAAAAATTCCTAGGATCGGACACATGAGGATTATGATAGCCAACCCCAAATCATTTTTGGGACAAATGCTTTGTTATTGCTAATGTTCCTTTCTTTCTTGTCACTTCCGTTCCCCCTTTTGGCTGCTTTGGGCACTCTTAGAGGTGATCTGGATGAGCTCTATGGAAATAGAAAGACATTTTATCAATCCAGTTTTAGTAATAAGTCATAAATGAAGAGTCGAGGCTACATGGAAAAGTACTTGGAGATTGAAGGCCTAATAAAAGGTCTAATATGTGTATGCCCTAGAGCTTGGGGTTCCATCCTCACCGTAATATAAGAAGAGGCGTGGTTACCCTCCATGTTTGACAATTCATATTTTACAAATTAGTGTCAAAGATTAACATACATCAAAAGATGAAACCAACAAAATAACAGAATCGAAAGAACAAACCAGCCTATTTAGCCGACAAATTCTTCATTTTAACAAATTTGACCTAAGATCTCGCAACAAACACATCAAGCATTTGACTTTCCAACTTAGAAATCGAAAAATCCAAGCACAACCCATCAAAGCCACAAACTTCACCCATGTTTCTGCCTTTTTAAGCTACAAAATTCCCAGAAAATTTGAATTTCAAAAGTGAAAAAAAAATTACATCTCACCCATCAAACAAAAACACAACCCAGATGAAAATATTTTCAAGAATCAAGAAAATTAGTAAAAATTGACCCATGCGACTATCAGATGGAAGATTTAAAGACAAATAAACTTATAGAAAAGATATACTCCCTCCGTCCCACCTCACTTGACACCCTTGAGGTGGGCACGGGAACTAAAGAAAAAAGAATAAAAAAAAAAAATGTGTGGTAGAAAATGAAGAGAGAGAATGAGTGGGGTAAATAGTAGTGTTGGTTGAATAAATTGAGTGGTGGAAAATGAAGAGAGAGAATGAGTGGTGGGGTAGAGTGAATATAAAATTATAAAAAGTAGGCTATTTTGGGAAGTGTCAAGTGAGTTGGAACGGCTCAAAATGGAAATAAGTGTCAAGTGAAGTGGGACGGAGGGATTATACCTCAATTAAATGCGAAATCTACAACCCTCAAATAAGACTGGTAGATGTGGGTATGTAATTTTGAAATTCTTCTTTAAGTGTTTGTAGCAGAGGGAGTAGAGAGATCGAGAAGAAGAGACCGTGGAAGGAGAGAGTCGGCCGGAGATGAAGAAACCGTGGAAGGAGAGAGAAGGGGGGGATGCTGGGGTTTGATTGATTAAAGGGGGGAGTGCGTCCAGAGAGAGAAGAGAGAGATGGAGAAAAGATCAACTGGAATATAAAACGACATCTTCTCTCTCTCTCTCGTAAGCTATAGTAATTTGGGGATTTAGAAAATAGTTATAGGGGTGTATTCATTAATTAATATTAGAAGCCAATAAATCTAGTCAATATATTAAGTCCAGATGATTGTTTGAGATGGGAAAAAATGGGTTTGCTAAAGTGCTTTGCACTTCAGCTTTTATTTAGTTATAGATATTAATATTATTAATATTAATATTAATATTAATATTATTAATAGTAATATTAATATTATTAATATTAATATTAATATATTAATATTAATATTATTTAATTAATAATTAAAATATATAGATTATTTATCATATATAATTTTTGTCACCATTGTTGATAAAATATGATGGATTTATGGTTATTGATGACCGATGACGTGGAGCTGATTTGGAGGAGAGAGAGTAACAATGACCCGGTCACCACTGCGGATGGTCTTAGGGCTTGTTGAACAACCAATCTTTTTCTATAATCAAGTCACTTTATAACCTCATTGTCAGGCAAATTAGCCCTTTCCATCTTTGCACAAAATATCACATCCTAAAAAATATTTAGGAGTTTATGACCTATCACTCATAAACTGAGTGAAAACTTACCAGAGCTTGATAAATCAATAAAATGGAAAAATTAAAGGCAACAGAGATGAGGGGAAACCTTATAATTGTGTATGGGATTCCAGAGTCAGCTAGATATTGTTCGGCCTTTCTCTTCCAAACCTACAGTAATAAAACAGCACAAAAAAAAGATGATTTTCACCAAATATGAGATCATATCACAAAGAAAACAGAGAAACAATAAGGGGAATAGGGAATGAATCAGAAAGGGGAAAATTCAAAGCACACCGGTCCAGTAAAATCAAAACCAGTTATTCATATTAGGTTTTCACATAGCATTGGAGCAATTATTCACCTTGAATAAACAATTGCAGCGGAATTTTATTCACCACTAGAAAGCGTGAAACAAGTTGTAGCTCTTCTTGAGGGAAGAAAAAGAAGTCAGCACATATTTTGACATATTTCTCATATTAACAAGAAAATAGAGGAAGAAAGGGAAAACTAAACACTCATAAGACCAACATCAACTGGACTCAAAACAGCCAAGAGAAATGGTGGGTTACATTGGAATGCAGGAAATGAATAAAAAAGCTCGAAGAGAACCTGAAATATACCAACACATAGCCCAAAAAGTGAAATGAATGAAAAGAAGTATACCGGTATATTCCCATTTCCTAATTTGTTTAATGTGTATGCCCTAGAGCTTGGGGTTCCATCCTCGCTGTAATATAAGAAGAGGCAGGGTTACCCTCCATGTTTGACAATTCATATTTTGCAAATTACTGTCAAAGATTAACATACATCAGAAGATGAAACCAATAAAATAACAGGAATCTGAAAGAACAAACCAGCTAACTAGCTGACAAATTCTTCATTTTAACAGCTTGACCTAAGATCTGCAACAAACACATCAAGCATTTGACTTTCCAACTTAGAAATCTGAAAACTCCAAGCACAACCCATCAAAGCCACAAACTTCACCCATGTTTTTGCCTTTTTAAGCTACAAAATTCCCAGAAATTTGAATTTCAAAAGTGAAAAAAAAATTACATCTCACCCATCAAACAAAAACACAACCTAGATGAAAATATTTTCAAGAATCAAGAAAATCAGCAAAAATTGAACCATGCGACTATTAGATGGAAGATTTAAAGACAAATATACTGATAGAAAAGATATATACCTCAATTAAATGCGAAATCTACAAACCTCAAATAAGACTGGTAGATGTGGGTATGTAATTTTGGAATTCTTCTTTAAGTGTCTGTAGCAGAGGGAGTAGAGAGATCGAGAAGAAGAGATCGTGGAAGGAAAGAGTCGGCCGGAGAAGAAGAGACCGTGGAAGGAGAGAGAGAAGGGGGGATGCTGGGGTCAGATTGATTAAAGGGTGGAGTGCATCCGGAGAGAGAAGAGAGAGATTGAGAAAAGATCAACTGGAATATAAAACGACATCTTCTCTCTCTCTCGTAAGATATAGTAATTTGGGGATTTAGAAAATAGTGATAGGGGTGTATTCATTAATTAATCTTAGAAGCCAATGAATCTAGTCTATATTCAGTCCAGATGATTGTTTGAGCGGGAAGAAATGGGTGTGCTAAAGTGCTTTGCACTTTAGATTTTATTTAGTTATAGATATTAATATTATTAATATTAATATTAATATTATTAATATTAATATTAATATTAATATTATTTAATTAATAATTAAAATATATAGATTATTTATCATATATAATTTTTGTCACCATTGTTGGTAAAATATGATGGAGTTATGGTTATTGATGACCTATGACGTGGAGCTGATTTGGAGGAGAGAGAGTAACAATGACCCGGTCACCAGTGCGGATGATCTTAGGGCTTGTTGAACAACCAATCTTTTTCTATAATCAAGTCACTTTATAACCTCATTGTCAGGCAAATTAGCCCTTTCCATCTTGCACAAAATATCACATCCTAAAGAATGTTTAGGAGTTTATGATCTATCACTCATAAATTGAGTGAAAACTTACCAGAGCTTGATAAATCAATAAAATGGAAAAATTAAAGGCAACAGAGATGCGGGGAAACCTTATAATTGTGTTTGGGATTCCAGAGTCAGCTAGATATTGTTCGACCTTTCTCTTCCAAACCTACAGTAATAAAACAACACAAAAAAGATGATTTCACCAAATATGAGATCATATCACAAAGAAAATAGAGAAACAATAAGGGGAATAGGGAATGAATCCGAAAGGGGAAAATTCAAAGCACACTGGTCCAGTAAAATCAAAACCAGTTATTCATATTAGGTTTTCACATAGCATTGGAACAATTATTCACCCTGAATAAACAATTGCAGCGTAATTTTATTCACCACCAGAAAGCGTGAAACAAGTTGTAGCTCTTCTTGAGGGAAGAAAAAGAAGTCAACACATATTTTGTCATATTTCTCATATTAACAAGAAAACAGAGGAGGAAAGGGAAAACTAAACACTCATAAGACCAACATCAACTGGACTCAAAACAGCCAAGAGATATGGTGGGTTACATTGGAATGCAGGAAATGAATAAAAAAGCTCGAAAAGAACCTGAAATATACCAACACATAGCCCAAAAAGTGGAATGAATGAAAAGAAGTATACCGGTATATTCCCATTTCCTAATTTGTTTAATGGGTGGTTAGGGTCTGTTCCACCCATCGAGCCGACCAACACGATTTGCTTCACTCCAGCATCTTTAGCTGTAAGTACATACCACATATTAGGGTGATTCAAACAGTGAATGGAGTTAAAATTTAAAGTTGAATGACTATTACCAGCATCTTTTTTATTTTTCTGACCAATCCAATCAACCTAATATAGCAATTCTCAACATCAGGAGGGACAACAACGAATTAAGTCAAGAATGAAAAAACGGATCTGGAGAATGATACATTTTGAATAGCTTACCTGTTCAGGATATGATCCATCTTCGAAATTGAACTCAGGCCTTCCCCCTTTACTTGGGTCAAAATCGGATTTCGTTTCGGAACTACACTTGTCAGAATTACAAGAGCATCTATGCCTTGGACCGCAGGGACAATACTATCAGCATCTCTTATATCTCCAACAAAAACATCATCTGCACCACCAATTTTCTCCTTACTCTCCTCAGTTCTAACAAAACCTCTTCCAGTGTACTTGTCTGACTCCTTGAGCTTCTTATAAACAATTTGACCTGATAGATCATGAAATTTATAAATGTAAAAATGGAGCACATTAGTTTAAGTATTGCCATGATTGAATTAAAACCAAAAGAAATGTTTATTTTTCACTCCAAAGACTGAGTTCCATAATAAGAAAATGGCATTGGGATATTAAGAAACAATGTTCCAGTTTTATGAAAATGCCTACGAAGTATGTTAGCTCGACCCTTCATATTTGACAAAGCCCCCGTGTCCATATCACACAACATGGGTTTGGGTTTGGGTTTGGGTATGGGCATGGGTGGTATGGCTTTTTTACACCACATCTTGTGTGAAATCTTATAATTTTGATGAATCTGACACCCAAATCTACCAGTTTCCGATCCTTAGAGGCAAGTTCAGATAACATAGCCTGCAAAGGTTGTGAATGCAATCAAGGAGCAGATAAAGGCTTGTTGTAACTTGATATTAACAAACAAGACAAGTGATTGCTCATGTGTGACAGAAATTGTTCAATGTGGAGCACTAGGTTAAGAAAAATTCCCAGGATTGGACGCTTGAGGATTATGATAGCCAACCCCAAATCATTTTTGGGACAAAGGCTTTGTTGTTGCTAATGTTCCTTTCTTTCTTGTCACTTCCGTTCCCACTTTTGGCTGCTTTGGGCACTCTTAGAGGTGATCTGGATGAGCTCAATGGAAATAGAAAGACATTTTATCAATCCAGTTTTAGTAACAAGTCATAAATGAAGAGTCGAGGCTATATAGAAAATTACTTGGAGATTGAAGGCCAAATAAAAGGTCTAATATGTGTATGCCCTAGAGCTAGGGGTTCCATCCTCGCTGTAATATAAGAAGAGGCAGGGTTACCCTCCATGTTTGATCATTCATATTTTGCAAATTACTGTCAAAGATTAACATACATCAGAAGATGAAACCAACAAAATAACAGGAATCTGAAAGAACAAACCGGCTAATTAGCCGACAAATTCTTCATTTTAACAACTTGACCTAAGATCTCGCAACAAACACATCAAGCATTTGACTTTCCAACTTAGAAATCTAAAAATCCAAGCACAACCCATCAAAGCCACAAACTTCACCCATGTTTTTGCCTTTTTAAGCTACAAAATTCCTAAATTTGAATTTCAAAAGTGAAAAAAATTACATCTCACCCATCAAACAAAAATACAACCCAGATGAAAATATTTTCAAGAATCAAGAAAATCAGTAAAAATTGACCCATGTGACTATCAGATGGAAGATTTAAAGACAAATCAACTTATAGAAAAGATATATATCTCAATTAAATGTGAAATCTACAAACCTCAAATAAGACTGGTAGATGTGGGTATGTAATTTTGGAATTATTCTTTAAGTGTCGTAGCAGAGGGAATAGAGATATCGAGAAGAAGAGACTGTGGAAGGAGAGAGTCGGCCGGAGAAGAAGAGACCGTGGAAGGAGAGAGAAGGGGGGCATGCTGGGGTCTGATTGATTAAAGGGGGGAGTGCGTCCGGAGAGAGAAGAGAGAGATTGAGGAAAGATCAACTGGAATATAAAACGACATCTTCTCTCTCTCTCTCTCATAAGCTATAGTAATTTAGGGATTTAGAAAATAGTGATAGGGGTGTATTCATTAATTAATATTAGAAGCCAATAAATCTAGTCAATATATTAAGTCCAGATGATTGTTTGAGCGGGAAAAAATGGGTTTGCTAAAGTGCTTTGCACTTCAACTTTTATTTAGTTATAGATATTAATATTATTAATATTAATATTAATATTATTAATAGTAATATTAATATTATTAATATTAATATTAATATTATTTAATTAATAATTAAAATATATAGATTATATATCATATATAATTTTTCTCACCATTGCTAGTAAAATATGATGGAGTTATGGTTATTGATGACCGATGACGTGGAGCTGATTTGGAGGAGAGAGAGTAACAATGACCCGGTCACCACTGCGGATGGTCTTAGGGCTTGTTGAACAACCAATCTTTTTCTATAATCAAGTCACTTTATAACCTCATTGTCAGGCAAATTAGCCCTTTTCATCTTTGCACAAAATATCACATCCTAAAAAATGTTTAGGAGTTTATGACCTATCAATCATAAACTGAGTGAAAACTTACCAGAGCTTAATAAATCAATAAAATGAAAAAATTAAAGGCAACAGAGATGAGGGGAAACCTTATAATTGTGTATGGGATTCCAGAGTCAGCTAGACATTGTTCGGCCTTTCTCTTCCAAACCTACAGTAATAAAACAGCACAAAAAAAGATGATTTTCACCAAATATGAGATCACATCACAAAGAAAACAGAGAAACAATAAGGGGAATAGGGAATGAATCAGAAAGGGGAAAATTCAAAGCACACTGGTCCAGTAAAATCAAAACTAGTTATTCATATTAGGTTTTCACGTAGCATTGGAGCAATTATTCACCTTGAATAAACAATTGCAGCGGAATTTTATTCACCACTAGAAAGCGTAAAACAAGTTGTAGCTCTTCTTGAGGGAAGAAAAAGAAGTCAGCACATATTTTGTCATATTTCTCATATTAACAAGAAAATAGAGGACGAAAGGGAAAACTAAACACTCATAAGACCAACATCAACTGGACTCAAAACAGCCAAGAAAAATGGTGGGTTACATTGGAATGCAGGAAATGAATAAAAAAGCTCGAAGAGAACCTGAAATATACCAACACATAGCCCAAAAAGTGAAATGAATGAAAAGAAGTATACCGGTATATTCCCATTTCCTAATTTGTTTAATGTGTATGCCCTAGAGCTTGGGGTTCCATCCTTGCTGTAATATAAGAAGAGGCAGGGTTACCCTCCATGTTTGACAATTCATATTTTGCAAATTACTGTCAAAGATTAACATACATCAGAAGATGAAACCAACAAAATAACAGGAATCGCTGGATACAACCAGATCAAAATGTCCGAGGAGGATCAGGCCAAGACTGCCTTCACCACTCCATGGGGGACATACTGTTACACGGTCATGCCATTCGGTCTGAAGAACGCTGGGGCTACTTACCAGCGGGCTGCAACAGCCCTCTTCCATGACATGATTCACAAAGAAATCGAGGTATATGTCGACGACATGATCATCCACTCCAAGGGATCAGACATGCAGCACATGACAGATCTGAGAAAGTTCTTCAACAGACTCAGAAAGCACTCCATGAGGCTAAACCCTACGAAGTGCACCTACGGCGTCAAGCGCGGCAAGGTACTGGGGTACATGGTTACAGAAAGAGGTATCGAAGTCGATCCCAGGAAAATCAAGGCCATCATCGACATGAAGCCGCCTCAAACCTTGGATGTAAGTGAAGAGCTTCACGGGAAGACTTCAAGACATCGGGCCGCTTCATCAACCGGTTAACATCTTCTCTGCGAGCCCATGTTCAAACCGATGAAGAAGAATGCCGACATCAAATGGGACTCCGAGTGCCAAACGACTTTCGAGAAAATCAAGACCTACTTGGTTAATCCCCCACTCGTGCCCGCCACATGAAGACAAGCCACTACTCCCGTATCCGACAAGAATGCATATGTCAATCGGAGCAATGCCGGCACAAGAGCGAGAAATATTCCAAGGTTGAGCATGCAATCTACTTCGTAGTTTGGAAGCTTCAAGGAAGTGAACTCGGCTACTCAATTAGAGAAAACTTGTACCGCCTTGGTATGGGTAGTCGGGAAACTGGAAACACTACATGCGGTCGCATTCGGTGCTCTGGTCTCCAAAGTGGACCCGTCCGATATCTCTTTGACAAGCCATCCCTGTCAATGCGGCTAGCTAAGTGGTCATTCTTCCTGGCTGAGTTCGACATCAAGTACATGGTCGAAAATCAACAAAGGGCGAGTCATGGCGCATCAGTGGCCGACTTCCCAAGCAATGAACCTAAAGGTCCTGATCCGCAATTTCCGGACGACGGAATCTTTTCACTTGACAGCGCAAACCGCTGGCAACTCTTCTTCGATGGGGCATCCAACAAGAAGGGGAATGGTATTGGAATGCTCCTTGTCGATCCCAAGGACGAGCATACTCCCATAGCCATCAAGCTGAATTTTGAAGCAACCAACAAATGCGGCAGAATATGAAGCCCGTGCGGAGGTTTGGAAGCCGCCCTCGAGCGCAACATCTCAGAGCTGGATGTATATGGAGACTCAGCATTGATCATCAATCAAGTATCCAACAAATGGAAGACGGTAGATTCTGGCCTTCAGAAGTACCACGCGTACATGGAGGAACTCATTGCTCAGTTCAAGGACATCTCTTTTTACTATTTGCCAAGAGACAGGAACCGCTTCGCAGACTGTAACGACCCTAACCCTAGACACAATTTTAGTATAACATTATATACTTTAATATTAATATCAACCTTATGTGTTTATTTTATATCTTTAAATTCTTATATTAGGATAAAATGATAAGGAAATAAATAGTGTTCTAAAGGAAAAAATAATAATTAGAAATAAATAAAGTAATAGAATAGAGTGGTAATAAAATGGACAAATAAAATATTTTGGGTTGAGAGAATTAATTTAAATTGATGAAAGAGTTTTGGTAGGGAATGTGTGGAGTGGGGGACAATTCCCCTAAAACCCTCCCCCAAATCCCCTAACATCCGGCCCCCTTCCCCTTTTTACCATCTATACACTCCACCTCCCCTCCTTCTTCATCTTCTACTTCTTCCCTTTCTCTCTCAACTTTCCTTGGAAGCCATTTTTGAAGCTTCATCTTCCAAGGCTCCTACCAAGATCAATCCTTCACCATTTTTAGATCCGAGAGCACTTTTGGAATCGGGAGACCAAGGGGAGTTCATCAAGCTAAAGAAATCCATGATCCATCTCCCATTTTAAGGTGAGTTATTATGTCTTCCTTTCTTTGTATGCTCATAAATGATTGATGTTGAGATTGTCATTATAATGGTTGTTTGATACCTTGGAAACCTTCTTGGAGTTGGGGAATTAGTTAATGTTATGGAATGTTATTGTTGTTCATAAGGAATGATTAAGAGTGTAAGAAAATGTGTTGATTTGGATTAAGATGGTTAATCATGAAAAATGGAAGTAAAATGGGTTGAGTTAATTTTAGAGAATTAACTTGAAATGAGTTGATAAAATGGGTTGGAAATCTTGTGGGAATAATCTAGGTTTATGATTATTTGGGTTGATTAAACTAAGAAGTTTATAATTAGAATGTGATAGTGAAATGGGTGGGAAATTAAGTGGTAAATAATCTAAGTATATATTATCTTGGGTTTGGATGATTTAAGATGAGTTATGTAAGGTTAGAATCCTCCTTGGTGTTCTTGAAATGAAGAAAGATTTAAGGGAAATTAATCTATGTAAAAATAAGTTGGAAATTCGAAATGTCGAAAATGGTCTTGGGCGGTCGCCCAAGTGGTGATGAGCGGCCGCCCATCTTGGCAGAAGTTAGGGTGCTTGGAAATCCCTCTTGGGCGGTCGCCCAAGAGGTTATGGGCGGTCGCCCATGTTGGCAGATTTGGCCTAGTTCCCCGTTTCGCTGAATTTTCACTAGTAACCTCCTAGCTTGATCCTTAACCAATATAAAGTTTGGAACCTGACCTTTTCGGATATGAAATAATCCTTTTAACCTAAGTTATACTTAGGACAATTGTATCATTTAATGACACCTTAATTGGGTTACTATGGAACTACGGAAGCACGTTAAGTCTGAATCAGAAATTGTTTGGCAATCTTAGTTGATCTCTTATAAATTGTAACTCCCACTTGGTAATTTGAGCTTGAGCCTTTATAGGAGCTATGTAGTATTGTATAGTGACCTTGTAGGATGGATCGATAATACTTCCTTGCCTTACTTGAGTTTATATACATTGTTTATATTGTGTATGGTGTGTTAATTAATTGTTGCACTATGATATTTGTTGAACATGAGTATATTTTACCATGTGACTATATTGTTTATCCCCTTTGTGGATTATTTGGTATTGTTATATGGTATTCCGGTGTGGATTATGTGTTTATATGGATACCTTACTTGAATTTAAATTCGTTAATGGTATTATGCATAGTGTATTACATGAACTGTTGCACTATAGTATGGATGAATCATGAGTATATTTTACCATGTTGTTATGTGATTATCCCTTTTTGTGGATTATAATTCAAGTAACTATTATGTGCTTGAATGCGTTCGGGTGGGTATGATGGAAGTCAATCAATTATTGATTTGTTCTATAAGTGATTGAAGGTCCATCATACCGGTGACCCTCCCCTCCTCTCGTGGCCAGCGAGTGGGGCCGTGCTAGCGACTGTATTGAGCATGAAGAAGCCTTCTACGTGACCTTTGCGATTGGTGTACCGGGGGAATATATTATTTTTGGATACTCTATTATAGGTATCTTTTCTTATATGGATCTCTGGGGTATGAGTCCTATAAGAGGTGAATGTGCTGGAGGCAATTCACCAAAGAGTGAAGTTTTACTCCCACGTTGTACGACTTATTGTTCAGACGGGAAAAGGTAAACTGAGGTAACGTAATGTGTTTACCGCTTTCATAATGTGTTATGTGCTACCATGCTATGTGTTGCATCTTGATTGGCATCTTGCTGCATTCATAATAGCTCATTGAGATTTATTCTCACCCCTCTCCCTTTACTGTTTTAGATTCCGAGACAGGTGGACCGAACAAGTAAGGGCGGAAAGGAGTTTAGAAGTGGTATTTTGGGAATTGTCGGGTTATGTATAGGTTGGTGTAGAATGTGTATTTTTGGCATAATTCTTTTAAAGGGTTTGTATTCATAAACTTTGATTCTATTTTATATTCGACATCTTTTGTAACTAAAATCATTTATTACTTTCGGAGTTGGTCAACTCTTCCTCCATAGTAGAAAGGAGTAGAGTTATTTTGAAATGGGTATGTTAATGGTGTAGTGTTTGAAAGTTAAATCAAAGTTTTTAAAATAAAAAGTTTAGGATATTTGGGGTTAGTTTGAGGACGCTCCAGCTCGGAACACGTGTAGGTTCCGGGTCGGGGTCCTCACGGTTGGTATCGAGCTCGGTTAGAGTTCTCGGGTAGAGTCTAGGCGAGTGAGAGTGTGTGATAACCGACGTCGAGAGTTTAATGCGGGAATTTGTTCAAAGACGAGAAAATGATATTGACCAACCAAGGAATCAAGGAAAGGTGAGTTTTGGAAAGATAGATTTCCCCACCATCATTTGAGGTATTTTACTGTCTCGGGAGTTAGGATTCATACTTTCATAAATCTTCGTTCATTCGTTCTCATGTGGCATTACATTTCATCTTTTATTTGCATAATTGGCCTAAAAGATGCCTTATGTGTTGGAGGTTCTATTCCTACGGGAGAGTACCTTGAATCATTATTGTTTATCATGGTGATTGTGATTTGGGAGGGTGTCGCAAGAAGCGAGTCTCCTTATCGATGTTTGATTTGCCTCCGTGTGTAGTAGAGGCGGATGAGTCATTACTTGCTATTATATCATATATGCATAAATGTCGAAAGTATGGCCTAAGGAATGTGAAGGTTATTTGAGTTGTGTGTTATCTTTGATTTAAAAGAACCTTGAGTTATCTCATGTACGATGGTAAATGAATTGGTGAACTCTTAGTTTATAGTTGGTATATGGCCTAACTAAGAGTGGTTTATGGTTGTATAATTGCATGATTATTTATTCATTGGTGTCTCATGGTGGAGACTAGATATATAAGACTAGTATTGAAAGTGATAGTCTAAGTGGGATTATATGGGTTATAAAATATCGCGAGTCCGAGATCTTATGGAACTAATATATATTTGCTTTATGTACTATAAGTTTATTCTCTAAGGAGAGATTGATTGAATTCTTGCTACTAAATTGAATAGGAAATCAGATATTTTTGTAAGTAATATCACCCTATAAGTTGACTAAGTGGTCTTTTTCATGTGAGTTTCAAAAATGGGTTTTCATCAGGTATCGTACCAGGATATCGAAGCTGAGTAGATATAAGTCACTATTTTGGTATTCGGATCCCTAGATAGAGTATACAAATTGGGATGATGGAATTGATGATTCAACTTGAGAAATTAATTGATAAAGAAGATAACTAGCTTAGCGATTCTCAGTAAGGATAAATTGTTACTGTATTTAGAAAAGATGATACTTGATGGTTAATTATAAGGTTATAGAGATCTCAAATTAGTAACTGTAAGCAATAAGTATTCGTTATCACTTATTGATAATTTGCATGACTGATTTTAGAAATTTGTAGGATACTCAATGGTTATTAGTTGAATTACGGGTGTTACGATTGCAGTGAATAATTGTTGTAAGGATGTACTTAAGACAACATTTGTATCTAGTATGACCGTTTTGGTGCGGGGTGGTGTATTGGTTATGGAGAAGTAAATAGGGTAAATATGAAGAAGTATAATAGATGTAGTTATTGGTGACTTATAGGATCAACTTCAGGAATTGATAATATATGTATGTGGCTATTTTGAAAGACGATTAGCATTAAATGAGAAAGGAAAATGAGGATGAATCTTATGGGAAGAAAGGATACTTTAGGACGACTATACCCTATAGGTCGATTTAGTTGCGTAACTCATATGAGGGATTAGTGTGATGTTTGGGAGATATTGGCGTTATACGGACTTTGAGTTTTGATGGTTATCAAGAGGTAAGTTAGTTACAGTACTGTTAATGTTTAATCGCAAGTTGAGGATGATTTACCTAGTTTATAATCTTAATGATTGTTTTAGTATTAATTATTGGGATAGTAATAGTATGGCAAGATTTTGCTTTCTTATAAAGGATTTAACTAAGTATAAATATTATGAGTGGTGGCTATACTATAAATAGAGGTCGAACAAGAATATTATGTTAAAAATTGTTTTAAATGTGTTTTAGAACTTGATTTGTATATTGAACTTACGTATGAACAATTGTACCCTTCGGGGATAATTTGAATTATTAAAGTCAGTAAACCGTTTTTGTGCTCATTAAAATCTGTGAGTAATTTGGTTATCTACCGCTGGTATGGGACGGTTGTAGATAATTAGATCACTCGAGTTAGTTGTGTTAGCTTATCAATCTTTTGAAATTTCTTAAATCGGTGAGTGGTTTAGTTAATTAAAACTGGTATGGGCCGGTTTTAAATAAATAAACCATTCGAGCCTCATTTGATCTCTTTTTCTTATCTATCCTTTGAAATTTTGAAAGATGTTGTAAGTTTTCGAAAGATTTGTTATTTTAAAGATATAGTTCGTGCAGAAGCAAGTAAGAAGGCAACCTAGTCCCCCTATAGTGATTAATTACATTAAAATTTTGATCCGAGAAATGATTTGATAAATTGTGGGGTTATTATTGTGTCGGTCGCAATAGACTCGGTTTTTGTTTTGGAGTTGGAACGGCTCCGTTGTGGGCGGCCAACCATTTGATTTGAATATTGATACTGTCTCTGGACACGAAAATAAGTGGAACATTGAATTGTGTTATATAGTCGACCGGTGTCCCGTTTATAGAAATCATGATCTTATTAGCATGTTCATATTTATTATTTCTTGGGCAGTTATTTAATGTTTATATCATGAGATATTTATTGATAAAGTCCTCATATATGTTAGGAGATAGTTTGGTTGTATAAACCCCATAGTATTAGAGGGATTGGATAGACATCATTTGGAAGATCCTTTTGGAAGGTAGGAATACTATTAAGTTTAACTTTGTGAAAAATTGCGGAATCATTACTTATTGTTGAAATTATACTACGGGCATGTACAATGGATGTTAGTAGTCGATAGGTCGTATGGTTACCAATGGTTGGGTGCGTATAATAGCAGTTATCATTCTAGCGTTGAGATAAAACCGTATAAGGCGTTGTTCGGGAAGAAAATATCGATCTCTAATTTGTTGGGGTGAGGTTAGTGAAACAAGGCCTACGGTAAATTGGCGCCAAAGTTGTATCCATGTGGAGTCTTAGAAAAGGTTGGTGATGTGACTCATAGACGGGCTTTGAGCGGCTTATAGAGTATTTGAGGTTTTAAATGTAATACTTTAATGTATCTGGTTATATGGGTTGTAATACTTTCATTTATTTATATAGTTATTGAGGTCGTGAAAATTCGGGTTAGTAATGGGAAGGTATTCTTGGAAAATTAAGTTGTAATATCGTGCCATTAATGGAATTAGAATCTTGAGGAGGAATCACAACATCGAAGAGACTAATTGAGAATTAAAGTCTAAGGTATACTTGTAACCGAGGCGAGTTGATTAGTAGGTAAGTGATAGTCAAATTCGGGACGAATTTTCTTTAAGGGGGAGTGAGTGTAACGACCCTAACCCTAGACACAATTTTAGTATAACATTATATACTTTAATATTAATATCAACCTTATGTGTTTATTTTATATCTTTAAATTCTTATATTAGGATAAAATGATAAGGAAATAAATAGTGTTCTAAAGGAAAAAATAATAATTAGAAATAAATAAAGTAATAGAATAGAGTGGTAATAAAATGGACAAATAAAATATTTTGGGTTGAGAAAATTAATTTAAATTGATGAAAGAGTTTTGGTAGGGAATGTGTGGAGTGGGGGACAATTCCCCTAAAACCCTCCCCCAAATCCCCTAACATCCGGCCCCCTTCCCCTTTTTACCATCTATACACTCCACCTCCCCTCCTTCTTCATCTTCTACTTCTTCCCTTTCTCTCTCAACTTTCCTTGGAAGCCATTTTTGAAGCTTCATCTTCCAAGGCTCCTACCAAGATCAATCCTTCACCATTTTTAGATCCGAGAGCACTTTTGGAATCGGGAGACCAAGGGGAGTTCATCAAGCTAAAGAAATCCATGATCCATCTCCCATTTTAAGGTGAGTTATTATGTCTTCCTTTCTTTGTATGCTCATAAATGATTGATGTTGAGATTGTCATTATAATGGTTGTTTGATACCTTGGAAACCTTCTTGGAGTTGGGGAATTAGTTAATGTTATGGAATGTTATTGTTGTTCATAAGGAATGATTAAGAGTGTAAGAAAATGTGTTGATTTGGATTAAGATGGTTAATCATGAAAAATGGAAGTAAAATGGGTTGAGTTAATTTTAGAGAATTAACTTGAAATGAGTTGATAAAATGGGTTGGAAACCTTGTGGGAATAATCTAGGTTTATGATTATTTGGGTTGATTAAACTAAGAAGTTTATAATTAGAATGTGATAGTGAAATGGGTGGGAAATTTAGTGGTAAATAATCTAAGTATATATTATCTTGGGTTTGGATGATTTAAGATGAGTTATGTAAGGTTAGAATCCTCCTTGGTGTTCTTGAAATGAAGAAAAATTTAAGGGAAATTAATCTATGTAAAAATAAGTTGGAAATTCGAAATGTGCTGAAAATGGTCTTGGGCGGTCGCCCAAGTGGTGATGAGCGGCCGCCCATCTTGGCAGAAGTTAGGGTGCTTGGAAATCCCTCTTGGGCGGTCGCCCAAGAGGTTATGGGCGGTCGCCCATGTTGGCGCATTTGGCCTAGTTCCCGTTTCGCTGAATTTTCACTAGTAACCTCCTAGCTTGATCCTTAACCAATATAAAGTTTGGAACCTGACCTTTTCGGATATGAAATAATCCTTTTAACCTAAGTTATACTTAGGACAATTGTATCATTTAATGACACCTTAATTGGGTTACTATGGAACTACGGAAGCACGTTAAGTCTGAATCAGAAATTGTTTGGCAATCTTAGTTGATCTCTTATAAATTGTAACTCCCACTTGGTAATTTGAGCTTGAGCCTTTATAGGAGCTATGTAGTATTGTATAGTGACCTTGTAGGATGGATCGATAATACTTCCTTGCCTTACTTGAGTTTATATACATTGTTTATATTGTGCATGGTGTGTTAATTAATTGTTGCACTATGATATTTGTTGAACATGAGTATATTTTACCATGTGACTATATTGTTTATCCCCTTTGTGGATTATTTGGTATTGTTATATGGTATTCCGGTGTGGATTATGTGTTTATATGGATACCTTACTTGAATTTAAATTCGTTAATGGTATTATGCATAGTGTATTACATGAACTGTTGCACTATAGTATGGATGAATCATGAGTATATTTTACCATGTTGTTATGTGATTATCCCTTTTTGTGGATTATAATTCAAGTAACTATTATGTGCTTGAATGCGTTCGGGTGGGTATGATGGAAGTCAATCAATTATTGATTTGTTCTATAAGTGATTGAAGGTCCATCATACCGGTGACCCTCCCCTCCTCTGTGGCCACAGAGTGGGGCATGCTAGCGGCTTGTATTGAGCATGAAGAAGCCTTCTGAGACTGCTGCGATTGGTGTACCGGGGGAATATATTATTTTTGGATACTCTATTATAGGTATCTTTTCTTATATGGATCTCTGGGGTATGAGTCCTATAAGAGGTGAATGTGCTGGAGGCAATTCACCAAAGAGTGAAGTTTTACTCCCACGTTGTACGACTTATTGTTCAGACGGGAAAAGGTAAACTGAGGTAACGTAATGTGTTTACCGCTTTCATAATGTGTTATGTGCTACCATGCTATGTGTTGCATCTTGATTGGCATCTTCTTTGCATTCATAATAGCTCATTGAGATTTATTCTCACCCCTCTCCCTTCTTGTTTTAGATTAGAGGCAGGTGGACCGAACAAGTAAGGGCGGAAAGGAGTTTAGAAGTGGTATTTTGGGAATTGTCGGGTTATGTATAGGTTGGTGTAGAATGTGTATTTTTGGCATAATTCTTTTAAAGGGTTTGTATTCATAAACTTTGATTCTATTTTATATTCGACATCTTTTTGTAACTAAAATCATTTATTACTTTTGGAGTTGGTCAACTCTTTCTCCATAGTAGAAAGGAGTAGAGTTATTTTGAAATGGGTATGTTAATGGTGTAGTGTTTGAAAGTTAAATCAAAGTTTTTAAAATAAAAAGTTTAGGATATTTGGGGTTAGTTTGAGGACGCTCCAGCTCGGAACACGTGTAGGTTCCGGGTCGGGGTCCTCACACAGACGCCCTGGCAACCCTTGCCTCTCTTGTCGAAATTCCCGAAGGGAAAGCAGTAAAACCCCTCAGAATAGGCAGACGGGAAACACCCGCCTATTGCTGTGAGATCGAAAAAGAAAAAGAAACGATCGACGAACCCTGGTACAATCAGATTTACCAGTACCTCCAAAGCGGAGAAGCTTCCTTCACAAATAAAGATGGAAAATACAAAGAAGGGATCAAAGCCAAAAACATGATGGCATTAAAACGCCTGGCATCCCATTTCGTCATTCTGGGGATTATGTTATACAAGAAGCGCCACCAAGGGCCACACCTTCGGTGTGTAAACAAAGAAAAAGCCAGCGAGCTAATGAACGAAGTTCACAACGGAACCTGCGGTCCGCACATGAACGCCCGAGCATTGACACAGATCATTCTCCGTATGGGATACTATTGGATATCAATGGAAACAGACTGCATCCAGTTCGTCCGAAGCTGCGACAAATGTCAACGGTTCTCCAACCTCAATCACATCCCACCTCATGAACTCTATTGCATGACTACGCCATGGCCTTTCGCCACATGGGGAATCGACGTCATCGGAAAGATCACTCCTCCTGGGAGCAATGGTCACGAGTTCATTTTAGTCGCAGTCGACTACTTCACCAAATGGGTAGAAGCCAGATCGTACAAGGTACTGAATTCTAAGAAGGTGGCCGAGTTCATCCGAGAGAACATCATGTGCCGATACGGAGTGCCCAACGAGATCATCTCCGACAATGGGACCCACTTTGAAGGAGATTGTGACCAACTATCGACCGAATCTCGTGGTCACACGTCACAGGTCTTCTCCTTACGTACCACAAACCAATGGTGCAAAAGAGGCGGCCAACAAGACTCTCGCCATGATAATCGAAAGATGACCACCGCAGGTCGGACCGGCCCGAAAAGCTACATCTAGCCCTCTGGGGATACCGAACATCGCCGAACCGCCACAGGGGAGACTCCGTTCGCACTTACCTACGGAATGGAAGCGATGTTACCCGTGGAATTGGAAATTCCATCCCTCCGAGTCCTCTTGGAAAACGGGATCAATGAAGTCGAATGGCTACAGAGCCGTCACGACGAACTTGCTCTACTCGACGAGCGCAGATTGAAAGCCATGGAACACACTCGAGCCTACCAGAGCAGAATGGCACGAGCATTCGACAAGAAAGTCAAGATCCGAGACATCAGAGAAGGCGACTTGGTGCTAAAGGAAAAGCCTCCTACGCAGACCAATCCCCTCGGAAAGTGGGAGCCTACCTGGATAGGACTGTTCGTGGTACAAAGAATCTTCTCCGGAGGAGCCATGAAGCTAGCCGACTTGGACGAAAACCCTTTCGTTAATCCCGTGAACGGAAGCAAGCTCCGCAGATACTTCGTTTGAGGAAGAGCACGAGTCAACTCTCCTTCCCCATACACCGTCCCCTCAGTAAATTAAAAGTGCTAAAAGAGTAATACCCAACTGGATACATTCCCGCTAATGATCCAGGTAAAAGACAGGGTCGCACTTCTTTTGTCTTTGTTTTTCTCAAATTCACCTAAAGTGTCGAACTACGGTGACCTGAGCCCCTTAGTCCAATTGTAAAAGGGGAACGTAGGCAGCCATCTTTGGTTCGGTCTAAAAAACAAAAAAATACAATAAGCATCAATTGCTTGTGTTTCGAAAAACTCTTTTCATTTAACCTAAAAATTCATAACGGTTAAAACATTCTTTGATGAGTTCAAGCACGGTCAACTCTTGACTCGCTGCACGCTAGCAAAACTACAATAAAACATTAATCAATTAATGTGTCTGCAATGACAATGGGTGGATACTACGGACGAAAGGTCAACCTAGTTTCCGTACTAGGTCCTTCATCCTTCTTCCCTTTCCCTTTTCCCTAGGCTGAGTGTTCTTCACCTTCGCAGGAAATATTCCGTAGGCCTTCTACCTCGGCTCGGGGACTCTTCCCGACGCCTCCGTCAAGCCCGCGGCCGTCCAACACAGCCCTTTCTCTAGCTCTGTCTCGAGCCACCTCGCTTCGAGCCATCATTGCGGTGCTTTGATTGGCCTCCCGATCGCACTTGCCACATAATCAGCCATGGCATCGCCGTACGATTCCCGTGGTTAGCCTTGCTTCGTCCTCCTCAAGGTCGAGCCGTCTGTGTGATCGGCACCCACCAGCTCACTCCGTCTCCACAAGATAACCATCTCGTGTATCCCCTATACACTATTCGTACCGGTTCGATATCTTTGCGTCGACAGGACAGTGCCCTCTCTCTCCGGTGAAAGAGAACCCTGGCAGGAAAGGACGTGTATTGCCACCACCGGGTGATCAGCAATAGCGTCGAAGGATCTTCCATCCGCAGAGATCCCACCTCAAAGGTAGCAGCATAACTCAGATCAGTCATGTTGGGTTTTACGGGTCCATGCGCAGCGGAATTAAGCATTAAAAACATAAAACCCAAGAAGCCCTAGGATCCGTTCTATACAATTAATTTGAATACCTATGAGATAGAATTAAACCAACCTTGAAACGCTTTCCGGTCTTGAGCTATCGAACGATTTGATTATGTGATATCGAATCACAAACTTCGTTCTTCAACTTGCTTGAACTCTAGGCCTTGATCGATGAACGAGCGAAGACCCTCTTTCGGTATCCACACCTTTGAATGAATTCAAGAACAACTTCTTGATGATTGCTAGATCTAAAACCTTGAAGAATATTGAGAGAATTTGATTGTGAATTTTTGCTTTAAAATTTCGGCTAGGCTTTTAGGTCTGACAGAACCCTTGTATTTATACTACAATAGTGTAAATACCTCTTCTAATCGAATTAGGAGAGACAGTACATCAAAAACGCGTATTGGCCTATTATGTCGCGCGGTATATCAAGCCATTGGCTTGATATGTCGCGTGACATAAATAGCCAGTTTCTGAGTCTCTCAATCATTCTTCCTCCGGTTTAACCAATTCATTCTAATTGTGTGTGACCCAATAGGATTACATTATGTTGGCAATGAGTTCGATCATATCGAACCTCATAAGACATAAGCGGACTCTAGCAAGCCATTATGTCTACCCAAATAATGCAACGTAAGAGTTCACGTTCCCAATGGTGTACTTCCATTTATCCCTTTGTCTCACGATGTTATATTTGAACACAAGTCATGGTCCTTGTCAACTCGTTATTGTTCAATGCTTTCTCGATTCTTGAGTATAATGATAATTCCAATCATATTGGGGTACGGCCATACACTTTCATCATTATCACTCATCGAGGGGCCCAAGCATAACATCTCTCTTCCGAGGGACAAATTCCTTCTTGACTTATCATCCTTCCCATCATGAATCCGATCATGCCAATGATAGCCTTTATAGATATCGTGTTAAGATATCGTTTGACTAAAATCAAACATGACTTTCATCATATGCAAGGTTATGATAGTCTTAGGTCTAGGAAATAAATGAAGTAACCGTATGAGATTTAAGTATGACGTTTGACCATGACATAAATCTCATGCGGGTCATGTCCAGTCACTTGTTCTCTAACAAGTACCCATAATTTCAATGTGCATCTCTTATGCATATAATCATCACATGATTATCCATTGACAATTATACTAATTTATTCTCTTAATAATTAGGGACGAGATTATTATAAACAAATATACAAAACATATAATAATCAAATAATAAACATCTCATATAATAATAAATAATGTCAACACATAAGTCTATCAATCATAGGCCTAGGGCATAACACCAACAGTCTCCCACTTGCACTAGGCCCAATCTACCATGTATCGAATACCCATGGACCTAACATGACCATCATGTTTAGCTTGCGAGAGAGCCTTAGTTAGTGGGTCCGCCACGTTGTCATCAGTGTCTACTCTGCATATCTTAACGTCTTCCCTTTCACATATCTCACGGATAATGTGGAAACGTCGAAGTATGTGTTTGGATCTCTGGTGTGATCTTGGTTCCTTTGCTTGTGCAATGGCACCATTGTTATCACAATAAAGTTCAATAGGGTCTTTGATGCTTGGAACGACTTCCAAATCACTAATGAACTTCTTGATCCAAACCGCTTCCTTAGCCGCGTCGGATGCCGCTATGTACTCGGCTTCGGTTGTAGAATCGGCGACGGTACTTTGCTTGGAACTTTTCCAACTCACGGTGCCTCCATTAAGCGTAAACAAAAATCCAGATCGCGATCTGAAATCATCTTTGTCGGTTTGGAAGCTAGCATACGTGTAGCCTTTTACTACAAGATCTTCTTCCATTCCTCCAAAGACCAAGAATACATCCTTAGTTCTTCGTAAGTACTTAAGGATATTCTTGACTGCTATCCAATGTGGTTCGCCGGGATCCGATTGGTACCTACTCGTCATGCTTAGAGCACACGAGATATCGGGTCTAGTACATAACATAGCATACATGATAGACCCAATTGCCGAAGCATATGGAATACCATTCATTCTCTTTCGCTCATCATTAGTCTTTGGACATTGATTCTTGCTAAGAGATATACCATGCAACATTGGAAAATTCCCTCTTTTAGAATTTTCCATTTGGAATCTTCTAAGGACTTTGTCAATGTAAGTACTTTGACTTAAACCAATCATCCTCTTGGATCTATCTCTATAGATCTTGATACCAAGGATATATGCGGCTTCGCCCATATCTTTCATTGAAAAGCACTTTCCCAACCAAGACTTGACAGTCTCTAGTGCAGGAATGTCATTTCCAATGAGTAAGATATCGTCGACATACAACACTAAAAATAGTGCCACGCTCCCACTAATTTTCTTGTATACACAAGGTTCATCTTCGTTCTTGATAAAACCAAACTCCTTGATTGCTTCATCAAAACGTAGATTCCAACTCCTTGAAGCTTGCTTCAATCCATAAATGGATTTCTGCAACTTACACACCTTGTTAGAATTTTCTAGGATCGACAAAACCTTCAGGTTGTATCATGTATACATCCTCAAGTAACTTCCCATTAAGGAAAGCTGTTTTGACATCCATTTGCCATATCTCATAGTCATAATATGCGGCTATGGCAAGTAAAATTCTAATAGACTTAAGCATAGCTACAGGCGAAAAGGTTTCATCATAGTCTATGCCATGAATTTGCCTATATCCCTTAGCTACTAGCCTAGCCTTATAGGTGTGCACCTTCCCATCCATGTCGGTCTTCTTCTTGAAGACCCATTTGCACCCTATGGTTTTTACACCTTCGGGTGGATCAATCAAGTTCCAAACTTGATTATCAGCCATGGATTGTAATTCAGATTTCATGGCTTCTTGCCATTTTTCCGAATCCGGAGCGGACATCGCTTCTTGATAGCAAGTGGGTTCATCATTTTCGATTAACTCCACTTCATCACTTTCCGTAACGAGAAATCCATATCTCTCGGGTTCGGATCGTGATCTACCACTTCGGCGAGGAACTTGTGCATCTTGAACCGGTTCCACAACGGTTTGTGAACTTGGTTCGCTTTCTACCATTGGTTCAATGTTGTTTTCGGGTTCTCGAACTTCTTCGAGATCTATTTTACTCCCACTGGTTCCTTTGCGAAGAAACTCCTTTTCTAAGAAAGTACCATTTCGAGCAACAAACACTTTGTTCTCGTTTCGGTTGTAGAAATAGTATCCTTTGGTTTCCTTAGGATATCCCACAAAAACACATTTATCGATTTAGGTGCTAGCTTGTCGAAGTTAACTTCTTGACATATGCATCACAACCCCAAATCTTCATGAAAGACAAACTAGGTTTTCTTCCATGCCACATCTCATATGGGGTCTTTTGAACCGATTTGGTAGGAACTCTGTTTATAGTGAAAGCAGCAGTTTCCAGTGCATGTCCCCAAAAGGATAAAGGAAGCTCAACTTGACTTATCATAGAACGAACCATGTCCAACAAAGTTCTATTCCTCCTTTCGGACACACCATTCCATTGTGGTGTTCCGGGTGGAGAGAGTTCAAATGATTCCACAACTCTTAAGATGGCTTGTCAAATTCTTGGCTCAAATATTCACCACCTCGATCGGATCGAAGTACCTTAATAGTTTTGCCAAGTTGATTTTGCACCTCATTTTGAAATATTCGAAATATCTCAAACGATTCACTCTTATGTTTCATTAGATAAACATATCCAAATATACTATAATCATCATGAATGTTATGAAGTACCGAAATCCTCCCCTAGCATCGCTTACTCATAGGCCCACATACATCGGTATGTATGAGTCCTAATAAGTCGCCCGCCCTTTCACGGTTTTGGTAAATGGGTCCTTGGTCATCTTGCCAAGTAAACAAGATTCGCATGTCTCATATGATTCATAATCATGTGAGTCCAAAAATCCATCTTTGTGGAGTTTAGAAATGCGTTTCTCGTTTATATGGCCAAGACGACAATGCCATAAGTAAGTGTGGTTTACATCATTGGGTTAGATTTCTTGTTAATGTTATAGACATCATTATCGCGATTTTCAACATCAAGAATATAAAGGCCATTGAATGAAACAATAAAGCACAATAATGCATATCACTCTTGTAAATAGAAAATTTCTTATCACATATAAGAAAATTAAAACCTTCATTATCCAAACATGAAATCGAAATAATATTCCTACTTAAAGCCGGAACGTAATAACAATTGTTCAAAACAAGTATTAGTCCACTAGGTAAAGTAACTTCATAAGTTCCTACGGCTAATGCAAAGCAACTCTTGCTCCATTCCCCACACGTAGGTCCACTTCACCTTCCTTAAGCATCCTTCGTTCTTTAGACCTGCACATTTAAACAAATGTGAGTTCCACATCCGGTATCCAATACCCAAGAACTAGAAGTAGATAGGAATATATCTATAACAAAGATACGAAGTTGAAGCAACTCCTTTGCTCTTCTTCGTTGCTTCCTTGTATTTTGCGCAATTTCTCCTCCAATGTCCAATCTCATTGCAATGGAAGCGACATTGCGTCCTCTTGGGACTTAGGCTTAGCCTCTTTAGGCTTGGAAGCCTCTTTGGGCTTGGCAACCTTTGCCTTAGGATTAGCAACCTTTGCTTTTCCTTTACCCTTGAACCCTTTCCCCTTGTTAACCATTAGCACTTGATCGGTCTTCTTCTCGACAATATTTGGTTTCCGCAAAGAGAGTCAACATTTGAACTAACTCGAAAGGTTTCTATTCATTCCACCCATGTTATAGTGCATTATGAAATGACTAAAACTTTTAGGTAATGAATTCAAGATTATGTCGGTAGCCAACTCTTGGCTAATTGGAAAACCGAGCCTTTCAAGATGCTCAATGTGGCCCTTTAACTTGAGTGCATGGGGACCAACGGCTTGTCCTTCACTCATCTTGCATGAGGTCAAGGATGCAACCGTGTTGTACCTTTCTTGCCTAGCTTGAATTTGGAACATTTCCATCGCCCGATTGTTTAAGTCGATCGTCCCCAAGTGCTCAAGATTCTTCTGAAGACTCTTGCACATGGCGGAGAGCATAAGGCAACTAACATCTCGTAGAGTCACGCTTGTGCTTCAGATATTGTTCCCTTATTGCTCTAGCAAAGCATTGGCAAGCAGGTTCGGGTGGAATAGGTTCGGAGAACGCATAGCTTTCTCCTCTTGTTTGAGAACAATTCTCAAACTACGGATCCAATCCATATAGTTTGTACCATTCTCTTCCAACTTTTCCTTCTCAAGGACGGATCGCAAAGTGAAAAGTGATTATTGTTTGATGCCATTTATTCTACAAAAAGATATACATAAAATATGAACACATATAAGTAAACATATTATATGAGAAGTATAGTGCATTTAAATAAATGCTCCCACTAAATTATACACCTTCAAATGCAAATAAGCATAATATACATTTAATGGGCTAAGATCCAACTTTAATTCAATTTCAAGTTTGCTATGGCAAACCGCTCAAAATTAAATTAATTAGGTAGAAAACATCAATCATATCACATATATGACTCTTAGATCTTTTATGAGATCAATTCAAGACATCATATGTCTAGGCATATTTTAATCTCATCTTATGCCTTGGGTCCAAAACCATTTTGATAACCCAATTAAGTTCATTCACTTTAAAACGTATAGGAACCACCATTTCCTCATCTTGCTCGCATTCGAATAGAATCAAAGCACCTTGCTATGGCAAGCCCACCCAAAACTATCCGAATGGTCTCAAGTGTTTTTAATCATGAATTGGCATAAAGAACTTAAAAGTTAAATGAAGGTTCTTTAAAGATAGATTATAAGCATGTCGAAAGATAGTCAAAATCATGCACCGGGTAAGTTCCCGGGAAGATAGGTGAGCCGCAAGGACTTCTTAAGTACCAACTCTTCCTTAGACGTAACTCTCCTAGACATGCATAATTAGAAATCAACTCGATTAGGCAACATAATCCTTACCTTTTATAAACAATCAGTTTCCTTTTAAATTTCGCGTATTTATGACTTGTTTCCATAAACAATCATAAGATCCAAAATTTACAATGTCTAAATCTAAACATATTAGGAAACTAAATATCATGTTTCAACTAAACATCTAATTTAATAATTCTTAACAATTAAGAACAAATAATTCATGCATCGCAACAATTAATAAAACACATCTAAATTAATTAAGCATGCATAAACAATAAATCAATCTAGCATGGACTTATAAACTCAATTTTATAACATCCAGATTTTCATATACATTGCAATAATTATTAAAATCATATTTTAATCAATTAATCATGTATATCAATGAATCAATCTATCGCGGACTTATAAACTCAATTTTATAACATCCAGATTTTCATATACATTGCAATAATTATTAAAATCATATTTTAATCAATTAATCATGTATATCAATGAATCAATCTATCGCGGACTTATAAACTCAATTTTATAACATCCAGATTTTCATATCAACATATCAGATTGTAGACACAATCACAGAATAGCGTAAAAATTGAACAAACCGATTCTCGCCTCAGCTTTGGCTTATTATGTCGCGTGACAACATCGCCCGAGGCTTGATATGTCGCGCGACGTAACAAAGCCGCTTAACTCCGAATTCCACATGGCTCGATATGTCGCACGACATAGGCGCAGCCGGAGTTCTGAGAATTTCCAGATTCGAACCAATACAGATTACATCCAATTAAATCACATAAAACAGCCTTTTTACAGATTTAATTCAGCATAAATTGAAAACGATTTTCACATTGTTTCACATAAACAATTAAAATTCTATCACATACAAAACATGCAATAAGCATATAAACAATTTATATCTTAAACCTAGCATGTTAATTCAAACTTAATCATACGAACGGGGCTCTGATACCACTGTTGGGTTTTACGGGTCCATGCGCAGCGGAATTAAGCATTAAAAACATAAAACCCAAGAAGCCCTAGGATCCGTTCTATACAATTAATTTGAATACCTATGAGATAGAATTAAACCAACCTTGAAACGCTTTCCGGTCTTGAGCTATCGAACGATTTGATTATGTGATATCGAATCACAAACTTCGTTCTTCAACTTGCTTGAACTCTAGGCCTTGATCGATGAACGAGCGAAGACCCTCTTTCGGTATCCACACCTTTGAATGAATTCAAGAACAACTTCTTGATGATTGCTAGATCTAAAACCTTGAAGAATATTGAGAGAATTTGATTGTGAATTTTTGCTTTAAAATTTCGGCTAGGCTTTTAGGTCTGACAGAACCCTTGTATTTATACTACAATAGTGTAAATACCTCTTCTAATCGAATTAGGAGAGACAGGCTGTCAAAAACGCGTATTGGCCTATTATGTCGCGCGGTATATCAAGCCATTGGCTTGATATGTCGCGTGACATAAATAGCCAGTTTCTGAGTCTCTCAATCATTCTTCCTCCGGTTTAACCAATTCATTCTAATTGTGTGTGACCCAATAGGATTACATTATGTTGGCAATGAGTTCGATCATATCGAACCTCATAAGACATAAGCGGACTCTAGCAAGCCATTATGTCTACCCAAATAATGCAACGTAAGAGTTCACGTTCCCAATGGTGTACTTCCATTTATCCCTTTGTCTCACGATGTTATATTTGAACACAAGTCATGGTCCTTGTCAACTCGTTATTGTTCAATGCTTTCTCGATTCTTGAGTATAATGATAATTCCAATCATATTGGGGTACGGCCATACACTTTCATCATTATCACTCATCGAGGGGCCCAAGCATAACATCTCTCTTCCGAGGGACAAATTCCTTCTTGACTTATCATCCTTCCCATCATGAATCCGATCATGCCAATGATAGCCTTTATAGATATCGTGTTAAGATATCGTTTGACTAAAATCAAACATGACTTTCATCATATGCAAGGTTATGATAGTCTTAGGTCTAGGAAATAAATGAAGTAACCGTATGAGATTTAAGTATGACGTTTGACCATGACATAAATCTCATGCGGGTCATGTCCAGTCACTTGTTCTCTAACAAGTACCCATAATTTCAATGTGCATCTCTTATGCATATAATCATCACATGATTATCCATTGACAATTATACTAATTTATTCTCTTAATAATTAGGGACAGAGATTATTATAAACAAATATACAAAACATATAATAATCAAATAATAAACATCTCATATAATAATAAATAATGTCAACACATAAGTCTATCAATCATAGGCCTAGGGCATAACACCAACAAGTCAGTGGCACCTGCTCCAGCCCGTACTGCCGCAGAACCAATGATGGAATATAGAAAGACGTCTGAGACAGCCCCGGCACTCTGACAATCAACAGACCCTCCTGAGCGGTCCTACAAGTCTCAGAACTTCCAATGGGAACCCACCATCGCAAGTAATGCGTGCAAAGTCTCGGCCATCCAGAGCTCCAGCTCGGCCCGATCGCCCCCTATCACCAGAGGACGTCGCGAGAAAGACCAAGCGTCACAAGACATTGGCACCTCAGGCATCATCTGCAGCCTCTCCCTCAACCACATGGTCAGCATAGCGGGACTCCCTCCCCACATGTATCGGCTACCGGTCGCCATCCGGCCTATGCCCAAGAACGTCTCGCCCAAGACCAATGGCACGATGTCTCCCCCACTCCGGCACTGCCTCACTAGGTCCAGGACACTGTGATGACACACACCCAGAGACGTGAATGTGAACAGAGTAGCAATCGCGCACAGAGCAAACGCGTCCCACGAAAAGACGCTCCTCGCCTCCGGCAAATCTTTCGGCAAGCCCCGAAATGTCAACGTAATCGGTATCTGTATCGGCATCCCGTATGCTTCTCCAAATGAGATACCCAACAAAGACACTAGCTTCTCAACAGTGGCCATGCCACCAAAGCATACGGAAGAACTAGCCTTAGCCTCAGGTCCTCCCAGAATGGCTCGGAAATCTTCAAACGTAGGAGTGACTTCGTTGTACGAAAAGCTGTACACATTCCTCCGTACGTCCTGTAACCGAGACGCGGCTCTCAAAAGATCCCAATCGGCATGAGCTCCTTCAAAGCCCAAACAGATTTAATCCCGTAATGTGACCTTCGAAAAACCTTTTGTTACGCCTCGTGTGGTTCCGTACCCACGACTGAAAGTTGTCCAAATATCGCTCTTGCATCCGAGACGATAACTTGGGAAAGGGAGCCATGAAAAATGAAAGGAACCTTGGAAGTTTGAGAGAATTCAACCAGATGAACAAAAAAACTATGCGCAGTTCTTAAACAATTGCAAAGCTGAAACTGCAATTTAAAGAATCTGGAAATTCATTCCAAGTCCGGCCGGACTCTCTGTAGCTTGACTTGGTCAACTCTGCCTACCGCCTAAATTGGAAACATTTCCAAGCCACACTGTTCACCTTTGAGAAATTCGCATGCTGCCCATGGTTTCATGCAACAAATATCAGTATCCCTTCCGCCCCGGGCTCGTGCAACAATGCAAATAATTAATAATTAGTGCATACATGCTTAATTTTTGACCCGTTCAATTTTTAATGCATTTCTCATTTTATTTATTTTTGATTAACCTACTTCCTTATTTGCCAAAAATAACAGAAGGTGATCACAGAATAAATATGCGAAGTATAGGTTCCGCCCCACGGGCGCCTTTTTGCAAAAACAGTTCAAATCAAATTTGTTCCTGACAAATACATGCAGTTTGTCTAAACAAAGCAGTAAAGAAAGAAAGCAGTAAAAATAGGGACTACTCTGAGTCCTGCTCGTCATCTGTACACTCGACGTACTACTCCGCCGCCGCCGGATCCGTCTCAAACAGGAACTCGCCAAATTCCTCCAGTCGGGAATAGGTGAAAGGCCTCCTCGGAGTACGAGAACTCGAAGACTCCCCCCTCTCGCGCCCCGAGTGCGCAGAAGAAGGAGCTCCAAATCCAGCCGTTCCGCCGCGAACCGGCGCGAACCCCGTGTAAAGTCCTCCCACCGCCAAGTGGAGCAGGCGAATCTCTCGGCCTAGACGGCCCCCGATCACGGACGTACACGCTCCTTCGGGAACTGCACCGCATGAACTCCACGAGCCTCCTAGTGTAGGCGGACCACCCGTCCACTAGCCTAATGGCGTCATTGTACGTACGGCCGGACTCTTACTGCACCAGGAAAAGATTCCTTCCATTTTGGTCCCTCAACTTTTGGCAATTCCAATTTTACCTCTTTTTGGGCCTCCCCAAAAGTATAAAATTCCCCAGTTAGATATTTCTAACGCCCCTCCCCCGAGGATAAATCAAAGTTAGTTTTCACTAACGCTCGTCTCCTGACGTTAAATTCAGTCCAGTTGACGTTTGACATTCAAACGTTCAATCATGTCTCCGGACATTCCAGTTACTATTCCGTCTCCTGACGTTAAAATTTAATAATGGTCTTCACCATTAAATCCTCAATCGCGACCTTTCACGGTCCGATTTCAATCTTCAATCGCGACCTTTCACGGTCCGATTTCAATCCTCAATCGCGACCTTTCACGGTCCGATTCGACCTTTCACGGTCCGATTTCAATTCTCAACCGCGACCTTTCACGGTCCGATTTCAATCCTTAACCGCGACCTTTCACGGTCCGATCTCAATTCTCAACCGCGACCTTTCACGGTCCGATTTCAATTCTTAACCGCGACCTTTCACGGTCCGATTTCAATTCTCGACCGCGACCTTTCACGGTCCGATTCCAATTCTCAACCGCGACCCTTCATGGTCCGATTCCAATCCTCAATCGCGACCTTTCACGGTCCGATTTCAATCCTTAATCGCGACCTTTCACGGTCCGATTCCAATCCTTAATCGCGACCTTTCACGGTCCGATTCCAATCCTTAATCGCGACCTTTCACGGTCCGATTCCAATCCTTAATCGCGACCTTTCACGGTCCGATTCAAATCCTCAATCGCGACCTTTCACGGTCCGATTCCAATCCTCAATCGCGACCTTTCACGGTCCGATTTCAATCCTCAATCGCGACGCGACCTTTCACGGTCCGATTTCAATCCTCAATCGCGACCTTTCACGGTCCGATTCCAATCCTTAATCGCGACCTTTCATGGTCCGATTCCAATCCTCAATCGCGACCTTTCACGGTCCGATTCCAATCCTTAATCGCGACCTTTCACGGTCCGATTCAAATCCTTAATCGTGACCTTTCACGGTCCGATTTCAATCCTCAATCGCGACCTTTCACGGTCCGATTCCAATCCTTAATCGCGACCTTTCACGGTCCGATTCAAATCCTTAACCGCGACCTTTCACGGTCCGATTCAAATCCTTAATCGCGACCTTTCACTGTCCGATTTCAAACAGTCAATCCCGACCTTCGCGGTTAGACCTCCACTCTCCTATCGAGACCCTCGCCGTTCACCTCACCGGCAACAGCAATAAGCCCGAACCCCAAGGCACGAACGCCTTGCAACAATCCCTCTTCGGCCATCCTCGTAAGCCCGAACACCTTTTCACTTCAGCAAGTGAACATTCATCTCCCCGGCCGCCAGCGTAAGCCCGATCGTTCCACCTTAGCGGCAGCTGCAATAAGCCCGCACAACAATCCCTCTTCGGCCATCCAGGTAAGCCCGAACGCTCATCCCCAGCAGGATAAACCTGGCAACAAAGAATAAGCCCAAAGACCCAAGGCACGAACGCCCTCGTCATCATCGCAACTCCGGTTTGAGGCGCCACACGCCCTCGAAGGTTTCAGAAGTCCCAGGTTCAGACGCCTCCCAACAGTCTCCATTCAGTGCAGTGTACCGCGCGAATGGTCTCATCCAGGTTTAGACGCCTCCTAACAGTCTCGCTCAGGTCAAGGTCCCCACGCGTGACCCTTGCCCCCCCCCCCTTTTTTCGAACTACGATCGGCTTGATTCCCGCTCGGGATACGTAGGAATCCTTTTCGCTAAGGGTCCACCGGTGACCGCCTGTGTCTCTTTCAAAAAAGGCATCCCGATTTGGATCCTTATCTTTTCAACGACCCCACCTCCTTCGGAGGAGTCGTCGCCGAGGGCTAAGCTGTAAGTAACCAAATCCGGATCGTCCAAATCCGTCAGAAAGTTAACCGAAATCCGTTAACTGGCCCGCTCCAGGTTAACCGAAACTCATTAAACTCCCCGTTGCTGTGCAACGAGACGCTCCCGGATCGCCTCATGCATCCCGACGCCGAACCGTACTTAACACGTGTCATCTCACGTAAAAGTATGGCTTTCCGAAAACGCATTTTCCGGCACTTTTCGGGCGTTTCGGACATTTTCCTGATTGTTATTTTAAAAACGGACAAAACCGGGACCGGGGACAAAATCCCACATGGCCGGTGACTCGAGAGGGGCACGTGGCAGCCATGCCACCTCCCTCTAGTCACCCTTCAATCAAATTCAAAGGGAAAAGACCAAAATATCCCGATTTGCAAGCCTAGTCCTACTGACTCCTGTGCACTTTTCCCGAAATTGCCAAGCAATTCCCCTGCATTTCCAAAATACCCAAAAACCCCGGATTCGGTCAAGTCCGTCCGGACTCCTACCGCAATTTTCACCTATAAATAGAAGTTGCTTTGTCAAAGCTTTCAAAACAAAAAAATTACTCCAAAAATTCACCACCCCCTCGGCCCAACTGATTTTCACCCTTTCTGAGCTTCCGTTCTGTCTCGATTCGCGTGAAACCTTTGTATTTCGATCAAATACGCACCCTACTACTTCGAAACAACCTTTCGAATCACTTTCCGTGTCCCGTACACACCTCCCGAGCCAAAGGAGTCGACCCTAGCCATAGGTATAACTCCCTCTCTCTAAATCTCTCGTTCCGTCTCGGTTTACGCGCCAGTCGCTATAACCATTTCGAACGTCGTTACCAAAATGTAGACGCCTCCGTCTAACGGGGTCCGATACATTTTAGCCCCTCGATCCTCTTCTCTTTCCGTAAGAGAAGTAATCACGGGTTAAAACGGCGTTCCGACCCCGTTCCGTTTACTTTTATTGTCATTTATCAATTCCGGATCGATCGATCCGTCGATCGTCATTTTAATTTCTGTCATTTACAAATCCGAGCCGTTTGGCCTCGTTGACTGTCATTTACAAATCCGAGCCGTTTGACCTCGTTGATCGTCATTTACGAATCCGGATCATTTGATTCCGTTGACACTGCTTTAAATACTGTCATTTGCAAGTCCGACCCGTTTGGATCGTGATAGTATTTACCTTTCAAAGTCCGAGTCGCAACCCGATTCGTTGATCGCATATCATTTAAAACGCATTTTTCCCGTAAAAATCGTTAACAATGTAATGCCCGGTTCAAAACCGGAGTTCGTCCGTCGAACTCTCTTTCAAAACGCGCGAAATGACGTTCGGCCTCCGAATGCTCATCTTCAAACTAAAAGCCGCCATTTGACACTTAAAATCATTTAATACGCATTTTTCCCGTAAAAATTGTTAACAATGACTCGCACGGTTCAAAATCGACGTTTGCCACGCAAACGCTCATTTCAAACTCAAAATCGATGTTTGCCACGCAAACGCTCATTTTCAAGCTCAAAATCGACGTTTGCCACGCAAACGCTCATTTCAAACTCAAAACCGACGTTTGTCATTCAAACGCTCATCTTTTCAAACAAAGTCACCTAATCAAACGTTTGTCATTCAAACCAAGATTAAGCTTGTCATTCAAGCCCCCATTTCAAAAGACACACACACACACACACACACGATTTCGAGAAAGGTAGAAAGACTCGTCATGCGAGGCATTTCGGGCGATCTCGTAATACTCTACCCGAAACGTAACGTGACCTCCGAACCTAACAATCTCTGGTACATAAAAGCTTTTTACTCATTTTTGCTGCCAATAAAAATGATCCCCTTTTTCAAAGCATTTTCCTAAGTTTTTGCTACCAATAAAAACGACACCTTTTCACAATAGCCGTTTCTCAACGTTTGGGCTCAAAAATATAAAATCCGCGTGGCGACTCCTCATTTTGTTCCTTCCCATGAAGCGAGGTCTCAGACACCAACCTCCCGCGAAAGACAACCGCGTTTCGCGCCCCGCGCGAAATCCCGGGTAATTTCAGGTCTAGATCTGTTCTGTCTTTGGTGAGATGATTCTATCCTCCTGTCAGGATGGTCATATGTTGAAGCTTTGTCAGGATTCTTGGATTGCTACATCTTGTCTTCTTCCAGCCTGATAAATCTTAGGGCCCGATTTCGGATATCTTCCATTTTCTTGCACGGGTTCATCACCAGATCCTCATAGTAAGGGGAATCCTTCTTCAAGCCCATTTTGAAAGCTTCTGCAGCTGTTGCCATGTCCAGGTTGGGGATCTCCAAGACTTCTTTATTAAACTTGTTAACAAAGTCTTTTAATGCTTCATTGGGTTGCTGAGTGATACGATAAAGGTCGCTGATTAGTTTCTCAAATTGCCGGCTGCAAGAAAATTGATTGTTGAAGAGGTTGACAAGCTGAGCGAATGAGCCAATAGAACCAGGAGGTTAACGGATCAGCCACTTCAATTCCGGGCCTACCAACGTCGAACCGAATCCTTGACACAAACAAGCTTCACGAAACTGGAGCGGGATGCGAACGATCTCCATCTTTTATTGGTAGTATGCGACATGCTCCTCAGGATCTGAACTTCCATCATATAACTTCATGGCAGGAACGCTAAATCCTTTCGGGATGTCGACATGTGCAATTGCTGGAGTAAAGCGAGATTGATTGTAACATGTCAGGGAGACTTGTTAGATAGGCGGGGTGACACCAGGCACATTCATGATCATATCTCTCAATTCCTGAAGCTGATTCGCAACATAGGTTCCTGCAAAAGGGTTAGTAGTACGAGCAGTATTATCTAGAGCAGAACTAGTATTGAAATTAATGAAAGGATTAACATTATCTGTAGAGGATGTCAGAACGGTGCTATTAGTGAAGATAGGTCCTTCTAGAAAAGTCATCCTGTAGGTATTGTTGGCTAAGGGTGTCGACATCGCCACAGAGGTCGTAATGGGAGGGGAAGATGTTGACATCCTGACAGATGAAGCCATTGGAAGGAATTCGTTGAAAGTTTGAGAGCTGTCCCCAATGTTGAAATCAAGGACTCTAGGACGGTAAGGAGAGACATTATCCATTCTTTGGGAGAGTATCTCCTGCTCTTTTTGCACCTTGATCAAGTTTTCGACTATCAAGGAGGTGCTATTCTGTTGACGGTCCAGTTGATTCTTCATCTGCATCAACATACTCTTGATCTCGAGATCAGGAGATGGCGACATCTGCTTCTTGCCAGAATTCACAGGAGGAGGAGGAGGAGGAGGAGGAGGCAATGTTTCTTGGCCTCCGGCTGTCGAACGGTTACTGGTTTGAGGATTCAAACTGCTAGGAAGGGTTTTGGTTATGGCGGAAGTCAAAGGTTGGGTAGACATGGTAGAAACGTAAGAAATTTGAACCAATTAAAAAACCAATGGCCCCTCGGTGGGCGCCAAACTGTTTTGGTAAAAAACAATCAACAATGAAAAAATTTGAAATGAAACGAAGGAGGGTGCAATGGAATAAAATTGGTGTAATAATGTAATCAAGATGGCTCGATCGTGTAACGAGGAAAACCCTTGAGATAACTATCTCGCCGGCACAAAACCTCGGGAGGTGATTATGAGCACCTACCTTCCCAAACAATTGTATTATCAATGAATTACAAGGTAGAAAGCTATGGCGGATTACAACGTGTTCTTGAGCTATGTGAGTGTAATGTGTGTGTATATGTGTTTGTGTCCTTTTTTCTCCAGCCATGAGCTTTAAATAATAAAAAGAAAACAGAAAAAATCGAATTCTAACAAACTCCCCTACAATCTCGGTAAGTCATCTTCATCTTGACTTAGTCGTCCGATCCGTTGAAAGGAGTCTGTTGGTCATAGCTTTTCTCACGTGCTTTTTTATCCCTGTGATTAAATATAACAGAAATAAATAATTGTTTTAAATAAATAATTTTTACCTTGCCCTCGAGTGTGAAGATGTTGACATGCTGATAAAAGCTCAAGATGCATCAATCCTGAATTTTACCCATAACATTATAGATATTAATATTATTAATATTAACATTAATATTATTAATATTAATATTAATATATTAATATATTAATAGTAATATTAATATTATTTAATTAATAATTAAAATATATAGATTATTTATCATATATAATTTTTGTCACCATTGTTGGTAAAATATGATGGAGTTATGGTTATTGATGACCGATGACGTGGAGCTGATTTGGAGGAGAGAGAGTAACAATGACCCGGTCACCAATGCGGATGATCTTACGGCTTGTTGAACAACCAGTCTTTTTCTATAATCAAGTCACTTTATAACCTCATTGTCATAACCTCATTGTCAGGCAAATTAGCCCTTTCCATCTTGCATCAAATATCACATCCTAAAAAATGTTAGGAGTTTATGACCTATCACTCATAAATTGAGTGAAAACTTACCAGAGCTTGACAAATCAATAAAATGGAAAATTAAAGGCAACAGAGATGCGGGGAAACCTTATAATTGTGTTTGGGATTCCAGAGTCAGCTAGATATTGTTCGACCTTTCTCTTCCAAACCTACAATAATAAAACAGTACAAAAAAGATGATTTCACCAAATATGAGATCATATCACAAAGAAAATAGAGAAACAATAAGGGGAATAGGGAATGAATCCGAAAGGGGAAAATTCAAAGCACACTGGTCCAGTAAAATCAAAATCAGTTATTCATATTAGGTTTTCACATAGCATTGGAACAATTATTCACCCTGAATAAACAATTGCAGCGGAATTTTATTCACCACTAGAAAGCGTGAAACAAGTTGTAGCTCTTCTTGAGGGAAGAAAAAGAAGTCAACACATATTTTGTCATATTTCTCATATTAACAAGAAAACAGAGGAGGAAAGGGAAAACTAAACACTCATAAGACAAACATCAACTGGACTCAAAACAGCCAAGAGATATGGTGGGTTACATTGGAATGCAGGAAATGAATAAAAAAGCTCGAAAAGAACCTGAAATATACCAACACATAGCCCAAAAAGTGGAATGAATGAAAAGAAGTATACCGGTATATTCCCATTTCCTAATTTGTTTAATGGGTGGTTAAGTGCCCATTCCACCCATCGAGCCGACCAACACGATTTGCTTCACTCCAGCTGCTTTAGCTGTAAGTACATACCACATATTAGGGTGATTCAAACAGTGAATCGAGTTAAAATTTAAAGTTGAATGACTATTACCAGCATCTTTTTGATTTTTCTGACCAATCCAATCAACCTAATATAGCAATTCTCAACATCAGGAGGGACAACAACGAATTAAGTCAAGAATGAAAAAACGGATCTGGTGAATGATACATTTTGAATAGCTTACCTGTTCAGGATATGATCCATCTTCGAAATTGAACTCAGGCCTTCCCCCTTGACTTGGGTCAAAATCGGGTTTCGTTTTCGGAACTGCACTTGTCAGAATTACAAGAGCATCTATACCTTGGACCGCAGGGACAATACTATCAGCATCTCTTATATCTCCAACAAAAACATCATCTGCACCACCAATTTTCTCCATACTCTCCTCAGTTCTAACAAAACCTCTTCCAGTGTACTTGTCTGACTCCTTGAGCTTCTTATAAACAATTTGACCTGACAGATCATGAAATTTATAAATGTAAAAATGGAGCACATTAGTTTAAGTATTGCCATGATTGAATCAAAACCAAAAGAAATGTTTATTTTTCACTCCAAATACTGAGTTCCATAATAAGAAAATGGCATTGGGATATTAAGAAACAATGTTCCAGTTTTATGAAAATGCCTACGAAGTATGTTAGCTCGACCCTTCATATTTGACAAAGCCCCCGTGTCCATATCACACAACATGGGTTTGGGTTTGGGTATGGGTATGGGTGTGGGTGGTATGGCTGTTTTACACCACATCTTGTGTGAAATCTTATAATTTTGATGAATCTGACACCTAAATCTACCAGTTTCCGATCCTTAGAGGCAAGTTCAGATAACATAGCCTGCAAAGGTTGTGAATGCAATCAAGGAGCAGATAAAGGCTTGTTGTAACTTGATATTAACAAACAAGACAAGTGATTGCTCATGTGTGACAGAAATTGTTCAATGTGGAGCACTAGGTTAAGAAAAATTCCCAGGATCGGACACTTGAGGATTATGATAGCCAACCCCAAATCATTTTTGGGACAAAGGCTTTGTTGTTGCTAATGTTCCTTTCTTTCTTGTCACTTTCGTTCCCACTTTTGGCTGCTTTGGGCACTCTTAGAGGTGATCTTGATGAGCTCAATGGAAATAGAAAGACATTTTATCAATCCAGTTTTTGTAACAAGTCATAAATGAAGAGTCGAGGCTACATGGAAAAGTACTTGGAGATTGAAGGCCAAATAAAAGGTCTAATATGTGTATGCCCTAGAGCTTGGGGTTCCATCCTCGCTGTAATATAAGAAGAGGCAGGGTTACCCTCCATGTTTGACAATTCATATTTTACAAATTACTATCAAAGATTAACATACATCAGAAGATGAAACCAACAAAATAACAGGAATCTGAAAGAACAAACCAGCTAATTAGCTGACAAATTCTTCATTTTAACAGCTTGACCTAAGATCTGCAATAAACACATCAAGCATTTGACTTTCCAATTTAGAAATCTGAAAAATCCAAGCACAACCCATCAAAGCCACAAACTTCACCCATGTTTTTGCCTTTTTAAGCTACAAAATTCCCATAAATTTTAATTTCTAAAGTGAAAAAAAAAAATTACATCTCACCCATCAAATAAAAACACAACCCAGATGAAAATATTTTCAAGAATCAAGAAAATCAAGAAAATTGACCCATGCGACTATCAGATGGAAGATTTAAAGACAAATAAACTGATAGAGAAGATTATACCTCAATTAAATGCGAAATCTACAAATCTCAAATAAGACTGGTAGATGTGGGTATGTAATTTTGGAATTCTTCTTTAAGTGTCTGTAGCAGAGGGAGTAGAGAGATCGAGAAGAAGAGACCGTGGAAGGAAAGAGTCGGCCGGAGAAGAAGAGACCGTGGAAGGAGAGAGAGAAGGGGGGGATGCTGGGGTCATATTGATTAAAGGGTGGAGTGCATCCGGAGAGAGAAGAGAGAGATTGAGAAAAGATCAATTGGAATATAAAACGACATCTTCTCTCTCTCTCTCTCTCTCTCTCTCGTAAGCTATAGTAATTTGGGGATTTAGAAAATAGTGATAGGGGTGTATTCATTAATTAATATTAGAAGCCAATGAATCTAGTCTATATTCAGTCCAGATGATTGTTTGAGCGGGAAAAAATGGGTGTGCTAAAGTGCTTTGCACTTCAGCTTTTATTTAGTTATAGATAAGAGGAAAAAGAATTTGTAGAGGAGGTTTATGAAAATGAGTATGGAGAGAGAAAGAGTTGGGGGGGGTATAATACGTGATTTATTGTGATTATAATGATGTTGAGCTTCATTAAATATTAATAAAAAAATTGTCATTTTGGATAGTTTACTACACATGTTGTGGGATGGAGATTATTTATTTATTTATTTTATTTTGTATTCTTAGAACTCTTTTCAAAATGAGCTTATAGAAATACAGATATGTTAAGAAATTCGTACATGTCATTTTGTTGAAATTAAGAAAATATCGTTGATGTAAAAAATAAAATATTATTCATAAGAATTTTCAGAAGTACAATGGTGACTTTCTTAAGTGACATTTAGGGTCGTTTGGTAGTCCCTTTTAGCGTTGAATATTATTATTAGTCCAATAAACGATGTTTGGTAGATTAAATGCAACCCGGTGTAATAATCCTAACAACCCTGGATAAGGTCTCTTATCACCTCTTATCTCCTTCATATTTATCTAAAAAAGGGTGATATAATTAATCCACTGGAGTAATAATTTCCGACTATTAATAAAGGAATTTGCGTTTAAACACTCGTAAAATGCTATGATAGGAATTAAAATTTGTTATTTTTCATCTAGTTGTATTATGGTAGTTTTTACTTTTTAAGTAATAAAATTTCAAAAATGAGACGCCTCTCTCAGACAAATAAAAATGTTAATATCAAATGTGAATATTTTTATGGGAAAGTGGTATTTTAATCAATATAAGATACACTTGTTATATTTATAACCGTTACAATACTCACCGCGTTTATAATCCTGCTGCATACACCATTTAACATTTAGTGTAGTAATTTCTAACGACATAGGAAGTTCAATATAAAAAGTAGATAATGATCCTAGCTGTGACAACCTGCAGGATTGTGGTGGTCAGCTATGCAAATAGTATTTTTGTTCCATTTATATTGGTCTTTTGTTGATAGTCCTTAATTTAAGAAATTATAATATAGCCTGTGTTTTTTTTTAATCTCTTTTCTAAATGGGACATTTTAGTTAAATAATAAAATAATAAGAAAATTTGCTTTAAATTGAGATATATGAAAAATTGTGTCATTAAATTGCATTAATTGTTTAACTTTGGATGCTGAAAACTAAAAATCTGATGAAAGTTAAAGAGAGAGATTAATTAATGATAATTGATTGCTAGGGGAACAAAAATAGTTTACAAAAAGATGGATATTAGTAGTGATTTTTTATAGGTTGCAACACTTTAAATAAAAGTGGCAACGAAATTATGATATTTTACTTTGTAAATCAAATTTTGTGATATTTGTTCGTGTATCAAATTTTATAACATTTTTTTGACTTTAGTATTACCTTTGATTAAATTGTTACTTATTTTATTTGATGTTGATTAAAGGATCCATAAGCTCCAAATGGCAAGGGCGCCCAGACATAACATCCAAGTCTGGGAGGTTGGTGGTAGACGTGTCCATTTTATAAATCGAACCGGTCAATCGGGAGGTTGAAAACCGGCTAAAACCGGTCAAAATCGGTCAACGGCGGTTAACCGGAACCGGCTAACCGAAACCGGTAATTGGCCGGTTCGGTTAAGGTTTGAAATTTTGAAAAACCGGCCAACCGCCGGTTAACCGCCGGTTTTGGCTTGCTCGGCCGAGTCATATGAGTTGCTCGGCCGAGCATAACCTTCCAAAGAGTGTTAATTTCCACAACGGTCATGCTCGGCCGAGTCATATGAGTTGCTTCTACGAGCGTAACGCCAGTAACTCATTCCAACGGCTACTTTTTCAAACTAGCCGTTATGTTCACCACCACCACCACCACCACCACTACTACTACCAAGCACCACCACCACCACCACCACTACTACCACTACTACTAGTACTACCACTCCTACTAGTCTACATACACCACCACCATCACCACCACCACCACTACCACCACCACTACTACCACCACCACTACTACTACTACTACCACTAGGTCCACTACTACTACTATCACCACTACTACTACCGCTACTACTACCACTCCTACCAATACCACTACTACCTCGCCCACACCACCACCATCACCACCACCACCACTACTACTACCACTACTACTACCACCACCACCACTACTACTACCACTACTACTACTACCACCACCACTACTACCGCTACCACTACCACTACCACCTCTACCACTCCTACCAATACCACTACTACTAGTCTACACCACCACCATCACCACCACCACCACTACTACTACCACTACTACTACTACCACCACCACTACTACCGCTACCACTACCACTACCACCTCTACCACTTCTACCAATACCACTACTACTAGTCTACACCACCACCATCACCACCAACACCACTACTACTACCACTACTACTACCACCACCACTACTATCGCTACCTACCACTACCACTACTACCGGTCTACATCACCACCATCACCATTCACCACCACCACAACTACTATTACCACTACTACTACTACCACCACTACCACTATCGCTACTACCACTACTATTACCACTCCTACCGGCTACCACTACCACTCCTATCAATACCACTAGGTCCACTACTACCAAATTCTACCACCACCACTCCTACCAATACCCTCGTTGTAATTGTATTTTAATTAATAAAATTTAAGGGTACCGTTTTTTTCTTTTATATACTTTCGTTTCTTATAAAAAAGTTAAGTTTTATTTCTTTCAAAATTCATAACTTTTTTTATAAACCTTTTTTCAAAAATGTATGTAGTAAACTTAAGTCTAAAATAGTCTTATTTATCCAAAAAAATTGAAAAAATTAAAAGTTAACTTTTTCAAAAACCGTTAAATTTTATTTCTTTAAAAATTCATAACTTTTTTTATAAACCTTTTGCAAAAAATGTATGTAGTAAACTTAAGTCTAAAATAGTCTTATTTATTCAAAAAAATTGAAAAAATTAAAAGTTAACTTTTTTCAAAAACCGTTAAAAAATTAATCGAAAAATGATATGCTCGGACGAGCAACACCAAAGACTCGGCCGAGCAACCCTCAACCCCTAAACCCTAAAAGGGTTGCTCTGGCCGAGCGACACCAAAGACTCGGCCGAGCAACCTCAAAACCCTAAACCCTAGTAGTTACTCCGCCGAGCAACACCAAGGACTCGGCAAAGAGCAGCATATCCAAAACCGTCAAACCGGGAGGCTAACCTGGATAACCGTTAAAAACCGTGAACCGCCTAAACAGTAACGGCTCTAGCCTGGGTTGGCGGTTCGGTTCAGTTGGGGATTTTGAGTTTCAACCGCCGGTTTTCAACCGGCTAACCGGCGGTTTTTGGAACCGGCCACGTCTAGTTGGTGGTTTGAATCCACCTGGCTCCATCATTAATACCTTGCCTCCTTTTCTTTTAAATTTCCTGTTGGTCGTTTTTTAGGGTTCTATATAATTATAAATGGAATTTATTAGGATATTTACAGTAGGAGTACCTTAACTTTAACTCATATTTTATTGTCTAAAATACCCCTACTTTATTTTAGTTCATGTACAAGATGAAGGGGCATTTTAGTTAACAAAAAATGGGTTAGTTGTTAAGGTACTCCTACTGTGAATATTCTAACAAATTCCATATATATATATTAGGATTGTTAGATTTAATTACACTATCCTAAAGAACACATAATGTAATTTGCAGCGGAAGATTAGATCGACATACCTTCAGCCATTGCGCCGGAATCGAAACCGGAATGGAGTCGGACGAAAATGAAGAACTAGAATGGTTCTTCTAACCCCTTACTCTCTCTCAATGATGGTGTGTTATTTCTGAAAAGATTAAGTGGGATTAGGGACCTCTAGGACTGAATTGATATACTCTTTCCATCAAAGAGTAGTGGGTGGTTTTCCCACATCGTGAAGTGGGTTAGAGTAGTGGACTAAGTTATGAGCGGTTTCCGGCGGTTATGCTCACCTAAGAAGTGGACCACAAACGGGTGAAACTTACATTCTCCCACTTGGTCCACAATATCCACCATCCATCTCAAAAAGAAACAAAATGCATGAATCATGGCGATAAGTCCTCTAATAGTGAGTATTATCTTTCATGTATCACAATACATTTAGTACCTCAAAAACTAACCCAAATAACTTAATGAATAAACCCTATGTTTATTCAAGGTCCAAGCTTAATGATATTTTCTCGAAATGAATGTGCACAATCGAATGAGAAACATCAATCGAAGTAGGAATTTCATCAAAATAACAAACGTACGTACAATGAAGATTTACATAATGTAACCAAGTCCCATTCTAACTACATGATCCTTGAAACTCTTTGGTGGCATGCCTTTAGTCAAAGGATCGGCAATCATCAACTCGGCTAACGTGCTCAATGACCACCTTATTTTCCTTAACACGTTCTCTAATGGATAAGTACTTAATGTCGATATGCTTACTTCGACTACAACTTTTGTTGTTCTTAGCCATAAAAACAAAGAAATCGAGTTGTCACAATACAATTTCAATGGCCTAGAAACCGAATCAATGATTCTAAGCCCTGACATGAAACTCTTCAACCACACACCGTGTGAGGTAGCCTCAAAACACGACACGAACTCGGCCTCCATGGTGGAAGTAGCGCCAAGGACTCGCTTCACGCTTCTCCAAGATATAGCTCCACCGGCTAACATGAAAACATACGCGGATGTTGATTTGCGCGAGTCGACACACAAATAAATCTCGAATCGGAGTAGCCAATCACCTCCAAATTATCTGGTCCGTCTATACATGAGCATGTAACCCTTCGTTCCTTGAAGGTATCTCATGACCTTCTTTGCAGCTCTCCGTGGTCAATTCCCGGGTTATTCTGATATCTCCCAAGCATCCCAACAACAAATGCAATGTCGTCCGGTGCAAACCTCGAGCATACATAAGGCTTCCAACCACTGTCAAGCATATGGAATGTCTTTCATTTGTTCCTTTTCGAGCTCATTCTTGGGGCACCGGTCCAAAGCTAAACTTGTCACCCTTCACAATGGGTGCTACACTAGGTGAACAATCCTTCATCCGAAATCTCTCTAAAACTTTGTTGATATAGGTCTCTTGAGACAAACCCAATATGCCTCGAGATCTGTCTCTATGGATCTTAATGCCAATGACATAAGATGCCTCTCCCATATCCTTCATATCAAAGTTTTTCGAGAGAAATTGTTTCACATCGTATAGCAATTCTTTATCATTGGTTGCAAGCAAAATATCATCCACATATAACACAAGCAAACAAATCTTGTTCCCACTAACCTTGAGGTATATGCATTGATCCATAACATTCTCTTCAAATCCAAATGAAGTGATGACGTTATGGAATTTTCTATACCATTGGCGGGAAGCTTGTTTCAGTCCATATATAGATTTATTAAGCTTACATACCAAATGCTCACCACCACTAGAGGAGAATCCTTCTGGTTGTTTCATATAAACCTCTTCCTCTAGATCACCATTAAGGAAAGCCATTTTCACGTCCATTTGTTGTAGCTCTAAATCAAAATGGGCTACCAATGCCATAATTACTCGAAGGGAATCTTTCTTAGATACAGGGGAAAAGGTTTCTGTGTAATCGATTCCTTCTCTCTCGTGAGAATCCTTCGGGCAACAAGTCTCGCCTTATGCCTCTCGATGTTGCCTCGCGAGTCTTTCTTTGTTTTGAAGACCCATTTACATCCAATGGCTTTTACACCATTTGGCAACTCGACGAGATCCCGTACTTTGTTAGTTGCCATAGAATCCATCTCATCTTTCATGGCATTGTACCATAAGCTTGAATCGTTAGAACTTATGGCTTGTGAAAACGTTTCAGGATCATTTTCGGCTCCAATATTGTAGTCACATTCTTGTAGATACACGACATAGTCACTAGGAATTGCCGACCTCCTTGCCCTCATAGATCTTCTTAAAGCCGGATCAACATTATCCCGAGGAGCAGGATCATGTTGTTCACAGGTTCAACATTTTCATGTATTTGTTGAACTTCATCTACTATTGGATTAGATCACTTTGTGGTGCTTCTTGAACCGGTTCTTCAACACGTGTTTGTTCTTGAGGAGTGTTGTTAACAATAATGACCAGTTCATAACTTGAAGTGGTACGCTGAGCATCGTAATGATCTTTCCTTTCGATCAATGTCCAAGGATCGATCGCTCCCATCGATCAAGTCTTTCTCAAGAAATTTTGCATTTCTTGATTCCACAAACCTAGTACTTGTGAGATGGACAATAAAATCTATATCCCTTAGACCTTTCGGCATATTCAACAAAATATCCACTTATGGTCCTTGGGTCCAACTTCTTTTCTTGTGGATTATAGATTCTCACTTCCTGGACGGACATCCCCAAACACGTACATGTTGCAACCGGGTTTCCAACCTTTCAATATCTCAAATGGCATTTTTGGAACGGCCTTGGTTGGAACTCGGTTTAATATGTACGTAGTCAGTTTTAAGTGCTTCGCTCCACAAGGATCGAGGAAGTTTGGAGCTTTCAATCATGCCGCGCACCATGTCCAATAATGTTCGATTTCTTCTTTCGCCTACTCCATTTTGTTGTGGAGTACCCGGCATGGTATATTCGGAACTATACCATTCTCTCGAAGAAATCTCGCAAATGGACCAGGTGCTTGTCCATTTTCGATATATCTACCATAGTACTCTCCACCTCTATCTCGATCTCACGATCTTAATTTGCTTGCCGCATTGTTTCTCTACTTCGCTTTAAACACCTTAAAAGCATCAAGTGCTTCATTCTTATTGTTAAGCGGTAGAGATACATATATCGTGAGTAATCATCTATGAATGAGACAAAGTACTTGTCACAATATGCATCCATGTACGGACTACAAATATCCGTATGTATGATTTCCAATAAATCCGAGCTTCTTCGACACCCTTTTTTGGCTTATTTGGCATGTCGCCCGCTTACCCTTAATGCAGGCTATACACGTCTCAAAGTCTGTAAAGTCTAAAGTACTAAGTACTCTATCGTTTACCAACTTTTTAATTCTATTAATGGAGATATGTCCCAATCTCCGGTGCCACAACATAGAAGAATCGTCATTCATAACACATCTTTTGGTACCAATATGAACGTGCATAGATGAGTGGTCATCATCATTTCTCAAATTTAAGTTAAAAAGACCATTAGACAAAATACCATTTCCAATAACATTAGATTTGAAAATTAAATCAAAACCACTTTCTGAAAAGTTAAAGGAATAACCATCTGATACAAGTCTAGAAACGGAAATTAAATTCCTAGAAAAACTGGGAATATAAAAAGTCTTTTTTAAACTTAAATGAAAACCACTACTTAAAACTAAGTTGCACGTTCCAACGGCCTCTACACATGAAGGCATCCGATTTCCTGAATAGACGCTGCATTCATTTCCCACTGGTTTCCGCAGGTTTTTTAATCCCTGCAATGAAGTGGTAATATGAATTGTAGAGCCAGAATCAATCCACCATGTATTATGATTTACAACAGTCATATTGGATTCATAACAAACAAAAGAAAGTTGAGTACCTTTCTTATCAAGCCAATTCTTGAACTTAGGACACTCCTTCTTAATGTGTCCCTTCTTTTTGCAAAAGAAGCACACGGGATCCTTCTTAATGTCCTTGTTGGAAGGGATTTTTCCCTTTCCCTTGTCCTTGGCTTTATCATTCTTCTTGTTCTTTCCAACTGTAGTGAAATTCACACTCTCCTTTTCCTTAACCTCCATAAGCAGCCTGCCCTCTTCCTGAACACACATGGTCATCAATTCATTGATTGTCCATTTATCCTTATGTGTGTTGTAGGATATCTTGAATGGGCCATACTGGTGAGGTAAGGTGGAAAGGATATAATGAACCAAGAAGACTTCCGACATCTCAACCTCTAATGCTTTTAGCCGAGCCGCTATATCCCTCATGTGCATGATATGATCACGCACACCCTTAATGCTATTGAGCCTTAGGGATGTAAACTCCATGATCAGGGTACTTGCCATTGCCTTATCTGAAGTGGCAAACTGATCATCAATAGCCTTTAGTAATTCCTGAACCTTCTTGATATGCTCGACTGAACCCCTTATGCCAGCTGAGATCTTAGTCTTTATGAAACTCACACAGAGACGATTAGATCGGTCCCATTTTTCATAAAGATCAACAGCATCCGGAAGGCTAGTTTCAGTAATTTGAGGGGGTTCATTCTTCCTTATGGCATAGTCAAGGTCCAACCATCCTAAATGAAGGAGAACTCTCTCCTTCCACACTTTGTAGTTGTCCCCTTTAAGCTCGGGAACATCACATCTCATATCAGGGTAATCAACAGATTGAATTGCTGCAAATTAATTGTAAATGCTCATATTATTAATATTGAGGCTAGTAAAATATAGCATGATCTACCAATGTAAAACATGCGAAACATGAACCTAGTGACATAAAACTTGCCTGTGGGCTAAAGTTCTAATTCAATTAGATTCACTTAACTTTATGATAAAACCATCAAAACTATGTTCCTTTTTCTAATCCCTGTAGGTAAATTAGAAAATATAGTTTAATATTTTATCCTAATTAATCATACATAATATAATAAAAATTCCTGTGGGATAAAATCTATTATATAAAGTATGATTAATTACAATTAAATGTTTATTCCAAATTGTGATCATATATCCATATATATAAATTTTAATCAGTTAAGGATGCTGTGGCTACTCCCTAATTAATTAAAATTGTATAGATCACATAAACATTAGTCAACTTTAAAACTTCATTATTGCATAAACTATAGGCAATATTTCATGAATTTAGTTTCAAAATACTTATACTATCTCGTATTAGATGGCAAGGATAAACAGAAAATATTAAATCATACATGCCAATACATGCCAAGCTAATGATATAAGAACTTATAAATTCATAAATAGTCATTATTTAAATGAAGCATGTATAAATAATATAAATAATTGTGTGTACAAAACTCACAAATATATACATACAATATCATATTAATCTTTTCAGCATATTTTTAACAAAACTACAAAAAGAAGGATCCCCACAGCATATATACAGTGAGTAAAACAAAAGAACTCCAACTCCATGTAAAGATTTCCATGTAAAGTCTTTGTACGGTACAGAGATTGTACCCAATTCCAATAACCATTGCCATTTTCTTTACACTATTATTTAGCCAAAAAGGAGACAAAATCAAGAATGACAGAGCAACTTTATCATTTAAAAACAATAAACAGTGTCATCTTCAAGCTTTCAGCGGGTCATTTCAACCCGGTTCATACCCGAATGTATCTTATGATTCCGGCTCCCAAATTCAACATAATATATATTGAAATTCTTAGAATGTGATTTCCTAATGAATCATAATCAAATTTTGCAAAGATTATCACTACAACATAATTTTCGAAAATTACAGTTCGTTTCCGAAAACAGAGCAAGGCGGAGGTATCTAATGCTCTGATACCAAATGTTAGATTTAATTACACTAGCATGTTCGAAATCCTAAAGAACACATAATGTAATTTGCAGCGGAAGATTAGATCGACATACCTCCAGCCATTGCGCCGAAATCGAAACCGGAATGGAGTCAGACGAAAATGAAGAACTAGAATGGTTCTTCTAACCCCTTACTCTCTCTCTATGATGGTGTGTTATTTCTGAATAGATTAAGTGGGATTAGGGACCTCTAGGACTGAATTGATGTACTCTTTCCATCAAAGAGTAGTGGGTGGTTTTCCCACATCAGGAAGTGGGTTAGAGTAGTGGACGGTTATGAGCGGTTTCCGGCGGTTATGTTCACCTAAGAAGTGGACCACAAACGGGTGAAACTTACAAGGATACCCACAGTAGGAGTACCTTAACAACTAACCCATTCTTTTGTTGCCTAAAATATCAAATTTTTTCTCAAATAATACTGTTTCAATTTTTTATTTCTCAAAATAACTTACTGTTCAAAATTTTGCCCAAACTGTCCCATTTTTTGAAACTCGCTACACCGTGTAGCGAGTTCTATGCAATTAAGTTTGCCAGTTTGGTCATTAATTAGGGCAATTAATTAAGCAAAACTCGCTACACCGTGTAGCGAGTTTGACTGTCACGGTCAAACTCGCTACACCGTGTAGCGAGTTTCTCTTTAATAAATTGCCCAGCTAAGTTTTCCCATATTCAATTATCTTCCTCTCCTCTTCTCCCTCGTTCATTCATTCTCTCTCTCGTATCCTCCTCGCAACCCTCAATCTTCTCAATCCAAATTTTATTAAACACAAAAAATGGATCCTAGAGAGCAGCATTTTTTTTTTCGCGGTGAAGGCTCCTCTTCATCGCGTGTTATTCCTGGTCCCGCCGGTGTCGTAGAGTCCGCCATGCGCCAGAGAAATCTCGACCGTCAGAACTTGTCTTCGCAACAAACCCCGATTGCAACCCAAAAATATATATGGAAAGCGATTGAAGATCCGGTGAAGGATGAAGCTTTCCAAGACGGTCCTTGGCTCTCTGCAATGGAATTTCTCACTGAAGCCGGTACATATTATCCGTTGAGATTTATCAAGAAGAAATCTCATACTATTGACAGTGGATCGGTATAATATCAAGATTAATTATAGTTAAATGTGTGTACACTTTGATGGATTTTTTATATTTATGTATGTTCTATTATGTTGTTGTTGTTATCAAGTCATGCATACCAAATGGTCTTGGTGATCTCTGGGTGACTTTAAAGGTTAGGATATGAGCTTAGCATGATTTCTATCATGGGTGAAATGTGTTTTGAGTTACTAACTGAGATAAAATTATTAGGATCCTACGGATACCATAGAAGCTTCCATTCATCATAAAGTGACTGAGAGTGAATTTGAAAAAGATATATTTATCGATTCTGTTCTGATACTTCAGAAGGTATGATATATTAATTAGTGAATTTGGAATCGTCATTAATACTTTCATCTAATTGTTTGTTTTGAAATATTTAGGTTGTTGTTTGGCACCCCATCCCATCATGATCAGCACGTTATTTTAACATCACACTCCCTAATCTGTTCAAGGTACATATTTTCTTATTTTTGTTGGAATCATATAGTAAATAATGTTCAACTCATTTGTTTTGTAGGTATTTCCTAAGAATGATGAAGTTAATCTGGCTGAATCCTAAGCCCATTTTGTTTACTTGAATTTCCTAAATGTTTAAATTAATTAATGTAAGATTTTTTATGTGATCGGAATGTGGTCATTTACTTGATTATATTTATTTTGATGTTATTTTAATTTTCAAAAATTATTTGACAAATTTTTTAGTTTGGTTTCGTTGCAATTTTTTCTGTCATCATTATTTTTAACACATGTAAATTTTTTTTTGATGTTCATACGAAGGTATTTTGAGCAATAATTTGAATTTAATTTAATTATCCATATTAAAATTTAAAAGTTGTTATTGATACACCATTATATGTACTACAAGTAACAATTTTTAGATATTCATTATGATAACTAAATTAACCTATATTTATTGCTCAAAATACCTTCGCGAACGAAAAAAAATGGAAATAAGAAATGTTGAATCGAAGGAAATTATTGGAGTGGACAAACTCTGACATAACTAGTATAACACCCGTGCGTTAAACGCACGACAAAAAAAGTTTGACAAATTGCAGCAACATAATGAAGAAATTTATTATAACTATATATAACAACTAATTTATAAAATAATCTTAAAAGTGGTGCATTCAACAAAATATATATTGCCATCAACAAATAAAATTATAAATTTTGAAAAAAAATGTTGCAGACAACATTTGTGGTTTCATCCGCCGTGGTTAGAGTGGTAGACAACATTTGTGGTTTCATCAGGACTTGACCTGATGGCCAGAGCTCTGGGACACCAACACGGTGGTCCTGGATTCGACTCCCCCCAGTGGTTAGAGTGGTAGAATCCCTCCCTAATTAATATTAGGCGCCTCTGGGGTGGGGATTTTAAGGGAATTTCAGAGAATTTGAAGGACTTGTTAGTAAATTGACTTACACAAAAAAAGGGGTTTGACTCGAGATGGGCAAGCCTAAAAAAAAAAAATCTGAATTTAAAACTTGAGAAGTACACGGGCTTTTGCAAGATGAAAATTGATACTCTTCTGTTACACAGTTTGTATCAAGAATATTGTCTGAGTAAATGAATACTTAATATTTAATAAAATAAATGTATAAAAAATATTTCAACTAACATAAAAAAATGTTACCATACCAATGGTTATATTGGATAATGGTTGGCAAGTATAAATGTAACGGTTATTTTTGCTTCCACCCGTGTAATATTGTTTTGCATAGGAATGTTTTTGACATTTAAATATAAATTATAATTTTTCATAGCTATATACTCCCTCCTCTCAGCCGAGTGTACACTTATTTCTCTTTTGGTCCGTCTGAAATGAATGTGAACTACCAAAAATGGAAAAGGTTTTAATATTTTATATTCTCCATACCCCACCCACTCATTAACTCCACTCATTCTCCACCATACAATTTATTCAACCAACCTACTATTTACTCCACTCATTCTATCTCTTCATTTTCTACCACACATTTTCATTATCTTAATAATATTTCTTAATCAGCGTGCCTTGATCAATGGTGGTGCACACTTGGGTGGGACGGAGGGAGTATATTGTAACAATATTGAATCATTATGATTAACAATCCAATAAAAGGCTTTGGGATTGAATGTCCAATATAACCCTCTCTTTAACCTTTCATCCAAGAGTAAAACCTAACAAAATTGTTAGGACTGAGCATAAACCCAACAAAAAAAAAACATTATCTTCATCAAATGAAAATCGAATTTGGGTTAACTAAATTTTCAACATACATAACTGCAAAAACACACATACACAATCGCACGCATCAATTTTGGGTTTTTTCAATTCACTTTCCACCCAACAACAGAAAAAGTTCTTTAAATTATCGGCCATGGGAATCGCCGGTTTCAGGATGGGATTGTTGGAAGGATTCTTTCGTTAATGGCTAAGAACATGCGAATTTTGCGGCGGAAGAGAAAGTGAGCAAAGAAGCCGCAAAGGCCGATGAGGACGGGGACTAATGAGATTCAGGCTAGCGAAGGTGGGTAAGTGTTATACTTAGCTTTCAATGACGGATTTGGCATGGCGAAAAAGTGAAATCTAATTCACAATTGGTAGAGAGGGTGCCAGAATGAGGAGAGCGGAGGAGAGGAAGGGGTGGGTGGGGAGATAGATGAAGAGTTTTTGGAAATTTGAAAAAAATAATGGAGAAATTAATGCTAATTCAATTAATTGAGGTTTTTTATGTGAGATTAAAGAAGAGCATGGGAGAGAGAGAAAGCCGCGGAGAAATCTAGGTTCAGTATTAAGAAAATAGTACTCCCTTCGTCCCTGCCGACTTAGGACTTTTTGCCATTTTGGGCGTCCCACCCGACTTAGGACGGCCCAAAATGGAAATCTTAAATCACTATTCTCTCCACTCATTCTCTCTCCTACATTATTTTAATACTCACAACACCATTATAATTTACTATTCCCTCCACTCATTCTCTCTCCTATTTTTAAATTACACTCACAACATTTACCTTTTTCTTAATCCCCGTACCATTTCAAAAAATCCTAAGTCGACCGGGATGGAGAGAGTATATTTTAATAACTATTTCTAATAACTGATTCCCAATGTTATTTTAATGTGTAGTAATTACTATTTCTTGAAAAGGGGAAATCCTACTTTTTTTCATAGTCCATTTAATGCATAATAATTCAAAATCTGATGAATGAATGTTAATCTGATTTAATAAAAGTTCCTATATTTAGCATATCATGTTTTGGCGCCAAATTGCCTTATTTAGTAACTGTGTAAAAATTACTTGACTCATTATATAGTTATAGATTCAGCAACATGTCATCATTTATTTTAACACATGTAAAAAAAATATTTTAAAAAAAAACATAATTCAGCAACATGTCATTATTTTTTTAACACATGTAATTTTATTTTTTTTGATGTTAGTACGAAGGTATTTTGAGCAATAATTTGAAGTTAATTTAATTATCCAAATTAAAATTTAAAAGTTGTTAATTATACACCATTATATGTACTACAAGTAACAATTTTTAGATATTCATTATGATAACTAAATTAACCTAAATTTATTGTTCAAAATACATTTGCGAACGAAAAAAAATGAAAATAAGAAATGTTGAATCGAAGAAAATTATTGGAGTGGACAAACTCTGACTTAAAATCGCTACACCGTGTAGTGATTTCAACTTTAATGAAACTCGCTACACGCTGTAGCGAGTAGCGAGTTTCATTAAAGTTGAACTCGCTACACGGTGTAGCGAGTTTAAGTCAGAGAATCCACTTTTCAGTTACTAGGTTCAATTTTCAGTCAGCATAAAGTATCAATTTTCAACCCGTGAATGTCATTCATTACCTTCCTCTCTCTCTCTCTCTCTCTCTCTCTCTCTCTCTCTCTCTCTCTCTCTCTCTCTCTCTCTCAGGCAAACACTAATAATCTTCCTCTCTCTCTCTCTCAGCCATTTCACTATATTTATAATCTTCCTCCCACTAATCTCTTCCACTCGTATCTCTCATTCAAACTCTCTCAAAATAAAAATAACCTAAATCTTCTTCACATCATTTTATTTCATCAGAATTGTTAAAGATCAAGAATCAAGGTAAATTAACATCATCTTAATCATTGTTTAGATATAAAATTTAAGTATTTAACTGTGTTTTAGTATATTGTAGATATAAATGTTAGAGTTTTGTTATGTAGGTTTTAACACTTTAATTTCGTAATGTAGGGTTAAAGATGAATGGGGGTCCAATCATTTTCATGTGTTATTGGGGAGGTGATGATGAACAACCGTTTGATGGTCCTCATTTCAAAAAAGGACCAAAATGTGCAATAAGGGATAATTGCCGATGGAGATACAATGAGTTGATTGATGAGTTATATAAAAAGGCGAACTTAGATCGGTTTCAATTTGATTTGGAAGTCATTTACAGATGCCCTCATTCTTTTGATAGCGGGATTGGTGAGTACTTTCCTTTCCGTATTGAAGATGTTTCGTGTATGGATATAATGTTCGATCAGTTTGCTAAATTTGGGGGGATTGAAAATTTGCAGCTGTATCCTGTATGTGGTTGTAAAATTGATTGAAAATCGATCCAATCCAGAGTTTGAAACACGGCACACAGAGACCATTTATGGGTATTCACCAACTGGTAACCGTGATGCAGGGGTTGGTCTGTGAAGACCCCGACCTGGAACCTACACGTGTCCCGAGCTGGAGCGTCCTCAAACTAACTCAATTCACCTAAACTTTTTAAAACTTTGATATAACCTTCAAACATAACAAATTATCATAACCATTTCAAAACAACTCCACTACTCTCCACATTGGAGTAAGAGTGGACTAACTTTGAAAATACTAAACTGTTTTAGTTACAAAAGATTGTGGTTCTAACGTAGAAATTAAAGTTTATAATTACAAACTTCATAAAGGAATTATCAAAATACATTTTCTACGCCAACCTATACGTACCCCGACAATACCCAAAAGATCACTTCCAAACTCCTTTCCGCCCTTACTTGGCCGGTCCGCCTGTCTCGGGATCTAAAAACATTAAAGGGAGAGGGGTGAGAATAAATCTCAGCAAGCTATTATGAATGCAGCAATATGCCAAATAAGATGCAACACATAACAAGTTGCATATAACACATTGGAAAAGCTGTAAACACCTTTCATTACCTTGGTTTACCTTTTCCCGTCTGAACAATAGTCGTACAACATTGGGTATAATACTCCAATCTTAGGTGAGCTGCTTAAGCAATACTCACATCTTATAAGACCCATTTCTCAGGGAACCATATAAGACAGTAGCAACTCTGTAAGGCTTTTGGCTCACTACAGATGCTATAACCCCGACCTGTGGCCACAGGAGGGGACGGTCACAGATATAACATAATCCGATCACATTAGGTCACACTTCCATAATTGATCGTATTATGTTATACCCCCAACATCAATTGATTAACAAACTATCAAGCACATAATAGTTACTTGGAACATAATCCACAAAAAGGGATAAACAATATAGCCACATGGTAATATATACTCATGTTCAACCAATATCATAGTGCAACATTTATTCAACACACTATGCATAATATAATCAACGAGTATGAATTCAAGTAAGGCATTGAGGTATCATCAATCCACCCTACGTAGTCATTATACAATAATACATGGCCTCTATGAAGGTCCAAGTTAAATGTACTAAGTTGGAATCACATTTATCAAGTTACCAAACTAGGCTACCTAGCGTTTTACAAGCATTATTTAAAGTACTTCCCCAATTCCATTTTGATCGCTTAAGATGTCATTGTGTAGCCAACGTATTCTACTTTAATCTAGGTTAAAGAGATTTCATTTTGGTTCCAGTTTGATTAGGTTTAAACAGCTCTAAAGTTGGTGCAACATTACCAGGCCAGGGCACGACTCGTGCCCCAGGGCACGACTCGTGCCCTTTTGGCCTCACTCAGAATCATGCGTCCCAAGGCAGCACGACTCGTGATTTCCCCTTGGCACGACTCGTGCCTGAGAGCACGACTCGTGCCAATTTTCCTTAAACTACTCAGAACGACTTGGCCTCCTAAGCACGACTCGTGGTCACGAATTGGCCATGGGCACGACTCGTGCCTAGGGGGACGACTCGTGCCACGGCCCAGAAACTGGTGCAGCAGCAGCAACAACAACATATTTCCAAGAAACCAATTTTTCCAACCAAGTGACCTCTAATTTGTGAACCTAAAGGAAATTTCTAACTTTGTTAACTTCATTCTAACTCATTTAATTCCAAAGTATCATGTCCTAAACCTAGATCATTTCCACTTGGTTTTCCACCCAATTTACTACCATTTTCAAGGTTTCCATTTAATCCAACCCAACCCATTCACTTCTACTTTTTACCACTTCCATGAACAACAACATTTTCCATGACACTAACCTATTCCTCAAATCCAAGAAAGTTCCCCAAAGCATCAAATAACCATTTGAACAACAATAACAACATTTAATAGTTCATGGACATTTAAAGAAGGAAAAGGTCATAATAACTCACCTTTAGCAAATACAAGATGGAATGATGATTTTCTTGGTTTGATGAACTCCCCTAGATGCACCAAGCACAAAAGTACAACTTGATTTGAAAATGGAGGAGAAATGAGCTTGTTAAAATTCTTGGAAGGTGAGGCTTTCAAATGGAGCTTCCATAGAAAATTGTAAGAAGAAAATGAAGGAGAAGAATGAGGAGGATGGAGAATAAGGGGGAAGTATGGGGAGGTATGGGTAGCCTTGACTTAGGAGGGGAAAAGGAGAGGAAATTAGGGGAATGGTCCCCCACTCCATACTTCCACAATAAAACTCTTTCAATCATTTTAAAAATAACCCTCCTAACCCATAACATTTGATTTGTCCATTTTATTACCACTCCACCCTATTACTTTATTTATGTTCAATTATTTTGATTTAATCAAATACTTTAACTTACTTTCATTTTATCCCTAGGCTGTTGAATTATATCCTAACCATTTCAACTTAACCTAAATATTAAAGGCATAGAATAAGCACATAAAGTTAACATTAATATTAAAAGCATATAATATGATACTAAAATTAGTGCCTAGGGTTAGGGTCGTTACACTCACTCCCCCTTAAAGAAAATTCGTCCCGAATTTTAAAAAGACTTACTTGGATGCTCAAACAACCAAGAGTATTTTGCTCTCATCTCCGACTCTAGCTCCCACGTTGCTTCCTCAACGGTGTGATTCTTCCATAGGACCTTCACTATCGGAATACTCTTAGTCCTCAACTCCTTAACTTGGAACTCTAAGACTCTCAATGGTTCCTCAACATAAGACATATCCCGAATCACCTTGATCTTCTCCATAGAATCTCGATAAGCCAAATCCCCAATCTTCTCTAGGATCTCAAACGGTCCAACGAACCTCGGAGCCAATTTACCCTTATTACCAAACCTTTTAATTCCCGTCCTCGGAGAGACCTTCAAAAACACAAAGTCACCAACTTGAAAAGATAAATCTCGTCTTCTATTGTCGGCGTAGCTTTTCTGTCTACTCTGAGCCGTCTTCAATCTATCCCGAATCACCTTGATCTTCTCCATAGAATCTCGAACCAAATCCGGGCCCCAAAGTCTCGCTTCACCAACCTCATCCCAACACATCGGAGATCGACACTTCCTACCATACAACGCCTCATACGGAGCCATCTCAATACTAGACTGATAACTGTTGTTGTAGGCAAACTCCACTAAAGGTAGATGATCTTTCCATGACAATTGGAAATCCATTACACAAGCCCGTAACATATCCTCAAGTATCTGAATAGTTCTCTCGGACTGACCATCGGTTTGAGGATGAAACGCCATACTGAAACACAATTTAGAACCCAAGGCTTCATGCAATGCTCTCCAAAATCTAGAAGTAAATCTCGGATCCCTGTCGGAAACAATACTAACCGGAACCCCGTGAAGTCTCAAAATCTCCTTCATATATAACTGAGCTAACTTCTCTAACGAAAACTTGGTTGATACTGGAAGAAAATGAGCCGACTTTGTCAACCGATCCACAATAACCCAAATAGCATCCATCTTCTTCGCGGTAAGAGGCAAACCCGAAACAAAATCCATCGAGATCCCTTCCCATTTCCATTCCGGAATATCCAATGGTTGAAGTAGTCCCGCCGGTCTCTGATGTTCGGCCTTAATCTGTTGACAAGTTAAACACTTAGAAATAAAATCCGCAATTTCTCTTTTCATTCCATTCCACCAATACCCACGCTTCAAGTCTTGATACATTTTGGTACTACCCGGATGAATCGCAAACTTGGACTTATGGCCATCCTCTAAGACACGCCTCTTGATTTCCGGTGATGAAGGAACGCAAATTCTCCCTTGGAAGGTTAAAATCCCATCTCTATTCAACGCAAATTCCCCGGCTTTCCCATCTTGCACTTGTCCCAAAATATTCTTTACTCCGGATCACCTTGTTGAGCTTCCTTCAACTCTCCATACAATGTAGGAATGGCTCGCACATTCGCAAGTATTACTTCGCTCTTCAATTCTCGGGAACTCAAAGCTGTCACATAAGCCTTTTGGCTAACCGCATCCGCCACCACATTGGCCTTCCCCGGATGATAAGAGATTACACAATCAAAATCCTTCAAGAACTCAAGCCATCTCCTTTATCGGTTGTTCAACTCCTTTTGGGTAAACAAATATTTCAAACTCTTATGGTCGGTGAATATCTCAAATTTCGCCCCATACAGGTAATGCTTCCACTTATGCAACGCAAACACGATCGCCGCCAACTCCATATCATGAGTAGGGTACTTCTGTTCCACCGGTGATAACTTCCTAGAGGCATACGCAATCACTTTCCCATTTTGCATCAATACACATCCCAAACCCGCCTTCTAGGCATCACTATAGATCACAAAATTCTCATAACCATCCGGAAGGGTAAGAATAGGAGCCGTCGTCAACCTCTTCTTCAACTCATTAAAACTTTCTTCACATTTAGAATCCCATACAAATGATACATCCTTCAGAGTCAACCTAGTCAATGGAGTCGCAATTCGAGAAAACCCTTCGATGAACCTTCTATAATACCCTGCCAGACCAAGAAAACTATGAACTTCAGTCACAATCGAAGGTTGCTTCCAATTAACCACGGCTTCAATCTTTGAAGGATCCACGGAAATTCTCGAACTCGACACTACATGCCCCAAGAAAGAAATCCGCTCAAGCCAAAACTCGCACTTACTGAACTTGGCGTACAACTGCTTCTCCCGAAGAACTGACAGGACAATCCTCAAATGCTTTTCATGCTCCTCTCGGGACTTAGAATAAACAAGAATGTCATCAATGAATACCACTACAAAGCTGTCAAGATAAGGCTTGAAAATACGGTTCATCATATCCATGAATACGGCTGGAGCATTAGTCAACCCGAAAGGCATCACAACAAACTCATAATGACCATATCTTGTTCGGAAAGCTGTCTTGGCAATGTCATCCGGTCTAATCTTCAACTGATGGTATCCGCTTCTCAAATCAAGTTTTGAGTAGATAACGGAACCTTGAAGTTGGTCAAATAAATCATCTATATGCGGAAGAGGATACTTATTCTTTATGGTGGCTTGGTTCAACAAACGATAATCAATACATAATCGTAAGGTACCATCCTTCTTCCTAACAAATAGAACCGGTGCTCCCCACGGAGACACACTTGGGCGTATAAAACCTCGGTCTAACAATTCTTACAATTGGACCTTCAACTCTTTTAACTCAGCCGGAGCCATTCTATAGGGTGTGTTGGTCCCAAAGGTGGCAACAAGGGTGAAAATACAGCTAGAGGGGGGGTGAATAGCTGTATAAAATTTTTCGCCCTCAATTTAAAACATAACCTCTACGCTTACAAAACCTCTTACAGTGTATAAGAAACTGCAAGTAGAGTTGTAAAATGCACAGCGGAATATACTTAATAAAATGCGGTTTTGAGAAGGCGGTTTTGCAAGGCGGTTTTAGTGCAATTTCCTGAGCAGTTGTAAAACTGAAAGTGTAGTTTGACTATGTTAACTCCAAACACAATTTCACAATAAAGGATAACTATATAAGATCAATCAGAGAGAAAGGTAGATAATTAGTAAGCACAAGAAATAAAATGCAGAAAGTAAGAACACAATATTTGGAGTGGTTCAATCGATAAACGATCTACGTCCACTACCAAGATGGTTAGTCTTGGATTTCTAAGAGAGATTTTATATTAAGTATTTTGAGAGATTACAAAGTACAATAAAATCTTTTCTATGAAGAACAAATCCAAAACTATAACCAGTGTATCTCAAATGAATAAACTATGTGTTTAGACAAGAGAGGTGAGTGTGTGAGAAACAAGATCAAGGCTCTTTAAATCTGTGAGATGTAGAGCTCAATGATTCTTGAATGTGTTAAGGCTTGATTTCTGGGCTGGGGAATATTTCTTGAAGTATGAAGATGAAGATTCAAAAGACTAAGAATTTCTGGGCAGAGCTTCAACTTCTGATGATCACAGCAATTTCTCAATATTTTCAAGCAATCTTCAAATAGTGAAGATTGGGAGTATTTATACCCGAGCATCTCAAATATAGCCGTTGGACACAGCTGTTCAAGGACAGTACTTGATGCTTTCCCATTGGTCCACTGATATCCACTTTTGTCCTTTAGAGCTGTTGGTGCGCAGAAAGGCTGATCGAGACCTCGGCAATCAAGGTGGTTAGGACATCTGTCACCTTTATGAGATCTTTGCAGATCTGCTCTGACATTGGGTCACGTGACAAGATATGGTGGTTGACATTTAATATTGCTGACGTGGATTCCAAGGGATAGAAGGATCACTTCAAGAAGTCAATCATTGGGGCGGTTCTGGGGCAAGCGGTTTGACAAAAGGCGGTTCTACCAGAAGAGGATTTACAAAAGTGCGGTTTGCACTTTGATTGATCAAGCGGTTTCAGATGAGAGGAATCTCAAGGCAAAAAGCGGTTCTGCCAAGCGGTTCTGAAAAAGGCGGTTCAGGAACCTTGAAACTGCAATCCTAAAATCCAAAGATTCTTGAGCCAGTCTTCAAGCCTAAATTTAACCTATTCTATAAAATGGACTTAGCTAAAAAATTGAAGTCTAAGCTTCATTACATAGGGTTCTAAAGTCCTTAAAATAAATAGGAGGTTATGGTATCAATCAAATCTAATACAAAATAGGAGGGTTAAAATATGCATACCCAACAATCTCCCCCTATTTGATTGATGCCATTACCTACTACAGCAAAAGCAATCATTGTACTTGGTAAAAACATGTCCATAAGAATTAACATGGTAAGTCATGTCCCAAGTCAATGCACACACTAGCTTAAGCTATAGATTTTTATACTTTTGAAAGATTGAAAAACTTACAATGTGGAAAGTATAGAAATGCATTCAGTGCACTTAAAAAGTATGAATTTAAGTTCAAAGTGCAGTTTAAACTGAATGTTTAAACATCAATTCAAAAGAGTGATTTTTAAGTTGAAAAATATTTGAATGAGGTTTAAGACCATAAGCGGTTTCATTGTTCTACAAACAAGCGGTTTGATTGAACAATGTTTTGGAACCATGATGCAATTTCCATTAATTCCTAAGATGATTACAAGTACAGGAATGAAGGAAAATTACAAGGTTACAAAAACAAAAAGGAAGTAAGTTGGACAAAAGGAAATACAATGAAAGTGCGGTCCAAAACTTACCAAAAAGATTCACAAAAAAAATATAAGGAAAAAGCGGTTTACTGCTGGGGTGGCTTGTTCACTTCATGATCAGCTCCACTGGGCCCAGCTCTAGAATGGTCAGGTGCAAACGCTTTCCTTAATCTTCTTACTTCCTCTGCGGTTCTGGTGAGAGTAGCTTCAAGCTTCTTTAAGGCATTCACAGAATGAGCAGAGGTAGAATTGGTGGCACCAACCGCTTTGGTGTTTTCCAAAAGGTTGTCTCTGATGGTATCCAGCTGCACGTGGAGGGATGAATAAAGGGAATTGAAAATAGTATGGATCTCCTCCTGCACAGCAGCGGTTTGCTCTTGGATAGCTTCCTTCATTGGATCAAGATCAATGGTAACTCTCAGAGAGGTTTTCAGGTCATGAATTTCAGCTTCAATCTTGGCAATGAATCCAGCCTTCAGGTTGTCCAGGCGGCTGTTAAATTCATCCTGAATCTCATTCAACTTTGCCATTGAGGCATCTCCAACACATTCCAGATTTACCTTGGAGTCCACCTTGAATATATCAATTTGCTCCAGAACATCTTCTCTAAGGGAATTCAAGGCGGTTTGGACAATCTGTGCCATTTGCGGTCTGGAGTTTAAGGTGGAAACAAGTTTTGAGGTCAGATCCCCAAGGTCTTTCTCAATGGAATTGCAGACCTTCTCTTGAATTTCACTTAAGGCTTTGACCAATCCTTCTTCAACCGCGGTTTTGATAAGGGACGCGGTTTGATCATCAGGAGCGGTTGAGGAGGATGGAAGGTTTGCTGTAGATCTCTCCCCCTTAATGGCATCAAGCAATGTTGATTTAAGGGTTGCCATCTCCAGGGATTGAGACTCTACCTTGGCATGAAGAACAAGGTTTGACTCAGAGAGATTTGAGAGAGAGGTTTGGAGGGAAGCATTTGAAGCGGTTAGGATGTCATTGGAAGCGGTCAGCTTAATGACATGACCTTGGTTTATTAAGAGTTGGCTTTGGATGAGGGAAAGGGTTTGAAGGATTTGGGAATAGTCAGAAGGAGGTGCGGTTGAGGTAGAAGCGGTTGGAAATATAGGAGGTGGCTGTGTTTGGGTGGTTTCAGGAGCGGTTTTGGGTTGAGGATTTGTTTGAGGAGGAGTCATTTGGTGGTTGGGTGATTTTTGTGGAGGAGGGGATTTTGAAGGAGAGTTGGATTTAGAGCGGTTAGGTGTAGGGGAGCGGTTTCTGTTAGGGGAGCGGTTTCTGTTAGGGGAATTGTCAGGGGTTGGATCATCTCTAACTGACTTAGAGGTGGCATGTCCAGTGAAGGTTTGAATGCCGCCATTGTTGGTAGGCAGAGTGAGTAGGTGTTTGGTTGGAATGTTGGAAGTTCATGGAATGGGAATGTTGGGGTGAGTTATATTGGGATTGAGAAGATAGGGGTGAGAGTGATTTTCTGGGGGAAGGAGAAGGGGAATTTTGAGGAGGTGATTGTGGAGGGGAATTTGAAGGAGTGGGTGAGGGTTGGACAGGCTTGGTTTTCTTGAAGGGTTTCTTCTTGGCAGCCATTTTCTTCCTCTTAGGTTTCTCCCCCTGAGATTGTGCGGTTTTGTTGGGGGAAGGGGTTATGGATTTGGCTTTAGATGGTGATTTGGATTGAGAGTTGGCAGGGGATTGGGCTGGGGATTGGTTTGGAGATTGGACAGGAGAGGTTTGAGGAGATGGAGGCGGTTGGGTTTTACGGAGGCGGTTCGTGAGGTGAGGCGGTTCCAGCTTCAGTGGTTGATTTTCCCTTGGCCTGATACTTCTCAGCTTGCTCCTTGGCCAATCTAGCAATCCTATCTTGGAGAACCTTCATCTGTTCTTCCACAGTCAAACCAGCCATCTCATCTCTGGCTTTCTTGGCTCTAGCCACCAAGTTGGGAATACTTGGATCTTCCTCTTCTTCATCATCTTCATCCACCAAATGCATGGTTTTAGGTTCAGGTTCCTTGGATGATTTCTTCTTTCTCTTGCTTATACCTGCTCCATCATCAGTTGTAGGCGGTTTGGTTGCAGGAGCGGTCTTGGCCTTTTTCTGAGGCGGTTCAGCTCTTGCTTGGGGCTTCCTGGACCGCTTGGGTGCTTTGGTTTGAGGAGCGGTTGAAGGATCTCTGAGCTCATAGGGCTCTTTGTTTGGATAAGTATCTGCATCATACAAGGATTTGTACAAAGCATCACCATTGGCATACCTGAAAGTGTGGCATGCTAGCACTCCAAGGGAATCATCTGAGCAGTCCACCATAAGATCTGGATTCTTGGTGACCATTTCATCCAAGTGCTCATAGTCCATCAACAGGGCGGTTAGGATCCTGCAGAATGGTCTCCACCTCTGATCTTCACCTTTGACCTTGGGTGATAGGTCTCTATGCTATCCTTAATCTCAAAATAAAGGATCCTTGGCCAGTGCAGCTTGATCTCCATAAAGATAGCAGCACTGTACATCCATTGTTGGGATGTGAAATTGTTGTGGTTCCCAGTCTTTCCACAAACAGATCTCCCCACTAGATGACCTATGAAGTTCATTAGTTCACCAAAGTTCTTTCTTGGGATCTTCTTATACTTCTTGGATAAGGTATCCACTTTGGCGGTTTGGAAAGCAGCATTGTCTTGAATAACCTGATCAACCTCTAAGGGAGCTCCACCCAGTAAATGCGAAGAGTCTTCTTATATCAATGTAGTCTATGGAGAGCTTCATCCCTTCAACTACGGCGGTCGGGCGGGAGACTCTCGGCCTTGCTCAAGAACTCTGGAATCCTTCTTAGCGGTTGCAAAGAATTGATCCACAAAGATGGCACAATGAAGTTACGCTTCTTGGTGAAGAGCGGTAGGATGCACGAGACTACGAGCTTCCTCGGCGACTCCCTTCCTAGAGCATCAGATTTGAGCTCTTCCTCATTTACTTCCCAACCTGGAAGGAAAGTAGTTGGATCCTACAAATTTGAAATTTCAAGTGTTAGATCCATTTGTGTATTCATAGTTCACATGCGGTCTGAACACCAAGCGGTTGAGCAATGGTGCGGTTTGAGAATTTCAAACCCCAAGTGAAACCATGAATACTTAACAAATAATGAGGACTTGAGAACAAAATTACTTAAGTACGTGGCATTGTAATCCAAACTTATCCCAGCTATGGCGGTGATTAGAGAGGAATTTCTTGGTTTCCAGCCTATATACTTAGTAAAAATCTCAAAATTAAAGAAGGAAGGAATTTGACCAGCATGCGGTTTCAAAGTGTTTGAAAAAGCGGTTTTAGAACATGCGGTTAAGGTTAAAAATGAGGAGCGGTTTGAAACAAAATTCCTAAGCGGTTGCAATTGAGCGGTTTCAAACCAAAATGAAATCAAACATTTCTGAAAAAGTTGAAAATATTCTAAGTGTTGGAAAAACACTTTCTCAGAATCAAGGCAACCAAAACATGTGATTTTTCAAGAACAGTTCATGGGTTTTGTGAAGAGCACCAAGAACATTCAAGAACACCGTGAACAGAGATTCATAAAACTTAACCAAAATAAGCAAATAACATGTCAAAATGATCACATTTGAAAGGAGATGAACAATATATCATTAAAAATTCATCCTTTACCCAGAATCATTCATAATCACTAAGAACAAGAAAGTGGGTTTTCGAAGAGTATAAACTGAAAATCATAAAATCAGTACCCAAATCATGCATTGATTGTGAAATAAACTATGAAATGTAAATCTAGGCATGATTTCGAGCAGAACCCAACAAATTTCAATCAAAATGGTCAAGAAACATGAACAGAATCATCAAAAATTATGAAGGAAGCATACGAACAGTTTCTTGCATTAACCATGGCAGATTTGAAGAAATCAAGAGTTAGGGTTTAGAAGTTGTTACCATTTCCAGGATGGGTTTCTTAGCCCTAGCAGTGGTAGATGCTCTTAGCCTTTTTGAAGTTGAAGGTTTCGAAGTAGAAGCCATTGACAGTTAAAGGTTTTGAAAATGAGGGTTTTGTGAATAGTTTTAGAGAGAGAAAGTGAGTTGGTAAACAGAGTGTGCAGAGAGTTGGCAGAAAAGGATAGAATTTTACCAACTTAGGTTTATATAGGGTGAAGGGGGCAGGCAGTTGGTTCAGAAGAAATGATTGAAAATAAACCAACTGTTGCACCCTTTCACCTTCTGCACCTTTCTCTAAGACGGCTGACATGAAGGCTTTAAATGCTCATGTCCCCTTAGCATTAAATGCTCTAAAATTTGAATTTTTGAGGGAAAACATTTGCAAAAATACCCTTTTGTCAAAAATAAAAAATAAATAAATAAAGGAATTTGAACAGTTTTTTTTTTTTTTTTTTTTTAAAGTAATAAGGATAAGACATAAATAGAAAGAATTTACTCTTAGTTGAAACGCGGTTTTGATCCAAGCGGTCAGACTGCATCAAGCGGTTTGGAAGTAGCGGTTGGATGCAGGCGGTTGGATATCTTGCGGTTTTGGTATAGGCGATTTCAACACAGGCGGTCTCAATCCTTAGGAGTTTCATCATAAACTCAACAAATAGGTTAGTTAATAAAAAGTATGGAATTTTATTTTAGTTCAAGCATACCCATTTCTCCTCTGAGAAAAGAAAATCTCTTGGAGTCAAGAGCCTTTGTGAGGATATCAGCAATCTGGTTGTCTGTTCCCACATACTCTAAATGGATATTCCTCTTCTCCACATGGTCTTTGAGGAAATGATACTTGATATCTATATGCTTGGTCTTGGAATGCATGACAGGGTTGTTGGAGACTGAAATTGTGGAAGTATTGTCACACATGATAGGACAATTTCCTTCATGGATTTCATAGTCCACCAACTGCTGCTTCATCCAAAGGATTTGAAAGCAACAACTACCAGCAGCAATATACTCAGCCTCTGTGGTTGACACTGAAACGGAAGCTTGCTTCTTGCTGGCCCAAGCAACTAGTCTATTTCCAAGGAAATGACAAGTACCACTAGTGCTTTTCCTGTCAATAGTACAAGCTGCATAATCTGCATCTGAATAACCTACAAGGTCGAAGTTCGAATCTTTGGAATACCAAAGTCCAAGGTTAGTGGTTCCGAGATAAATAGCGGATTATACGCTTATTTACAATAAGATGTGCTTCTCTAGGATGCGCTTGGTAGCGAGCACATACACGAGACACTAAACATGATATCGGGCCTACTAGCGAGTTAAGTAAAGTAATGAGCCGATCATACCTCGATATAAAGTCGATCAACTTTCTTACCTTTGAGATCTTTATCTAGCTTATTGCGGTGGCCATAGGAGTATCATATGCTTTAGCATTTTCTAATCCAAACTTCTTTATCCACTCCTTGGTGTATTTGGCTTGGCTGAGGAAAATACCTTCTTCGCATTGCTTGATTTGAAGCCCGAGGAAGAATGTTAATTCTCCCATCATGCTCATCTCAAACTTGCTTTTCATTAGCTTTTCGAAACGCTTACAAAGTAACTCATTAGTAGAACCAAAAATAATATCATCGACATAAATTTGAACAAGTAAAGTATGCTCATTATATTTGGCAATAAAAAGAGTTGTATCAATTTTACCACGTTTAAATCCCTTTTCTAGTAAAAATTTAGAAAGAGTCTCATACCATGCCCTTGGAGCTTGCTTAAGTCCATACAAAGCTTTCTGGAGTTTGTAGACATGATTGGGAAATTTAGAGTCTTCAAATCCAGGAGGTTGGGCAACATATACGGTCTCTTGCAGTTCGCCGTTGAGGAATGCACTCTTAACATCCATTTGATATAACTTGAAATGCTTGAAAGAGGCATAGGCTAAGAAAATCCTAATAGCTTCCAATCTTGCAACTGGAGCAAAGGTTTCATCATAATCAATTCCTTCTTCTTGCCTATATCCTTGTGCAACCAACCTTGCTTTATTCCTAGTGATGCTTCCATTCTCGTCCATCTTATTCCTAAATACCCACTTGGTTCCTATCACTCCTTGATCCTGAGGTCTAGGCACCAAAGTCCAGACCTTGCATCTTTCAAACTGGTTGAGTTCTTCTTGCATAGCAACAACCCAACTGGAATCTTGGAGTGCTTCATCAATCTTCTTGGGTTCAACTTGAGATAAAAGAGATGTATGCTCGTCATAATTTGATCTCCTTGTTTGAACACCGGAAAAGCAGATCACCAATCACATTTGTGAGGGGTATTTGGCGACTTCACGAACCTCCGGGGTAAGTCTGGTTGGGCGAGGTTTCTTGAAGATCTTCAATTGGAACATCGTTAGATCCCTCGGCGAAGTCATGGAATGTAAGTTGACGAAGAGGTTCTATAAGCTGGATAGGGGAATTCTCAACTTCATCTTCCCTTGCGGTTGCATACGGAGAGGGATCTTCGGATGCGGTTTCAAAATTGCGGTTTTGGGGAATTTCGGTTGAGGGTCTTTGGATTTTGCGGTTGAGGTTCGGGTGCGATTTGAGGTTCACCAGTTCATTATGCTCAACAAAATCATCGGCAACATTTGGAGCCAAATGTGGCTCAAGGAGAGAATGCTCATCAAAAGTAACATGGACGAGACTCTACTATTTTTAAACTAGTTTTATTGAAAACACGAAAAGCTTTAGAATGTTTAGCATACCCAACAAAAATACCTTCGTCGGCCTTGGCTCCGAATTTACCTCTATTTTCTCTTCCGTTGTAGAGGACAAAGCATTTGCGGCCAAAGATCTTGAAGAATGCAATGTTGGGGGTTCTTCCTCGCCAAAGCTCATAGGGAGTCTTATTATAGGTTTTGTTGATGAGGGAGCGGTTACGAGTGAAGCATGCGGTATTGATTGCTTCGGCCCAAAAATGCGAGGTAGCTTCGCTTCGAGATATCATTGTCTTTCCGGCCTCAATCAACGTCCTATTCTTCCTTTCCACAACCCCATTTTGTTGTGGAACACCCAGTTGTGGAAAAATTGTGATCAATCCCATGGTCATCACAATGCGAGCAACACCGATTGTTCTTAAATTCTGTTCCATTATACGATCGAACACTAACAATGTCATCTTCTTTTTTGAGTTTGGAGCCGTCTAAAGAGTGCGGTGAGAATCTCATAACAATCATCTTTGGAAATCATCATCTCAACCCACGTATATCTTGAATAATCATCCACCACCACTAAGGTATATCTATTTCCTCCAATCTTTGGCGGTGGTTACGGGTCCAAACAAATTTATGTGAAGCGGTTGTAAGCATCTTGAAGTTGATGGGCGGTGCTTGCTGGTGAAAGACGACGCGGGCCTTACCAAGTGGCATGCACCGCATTTCTACGGATGGTGGTCGGCCACTTTGGGTAAACCACGAACGAGGTTTTCCCTTCCAATCTTTGCAAGATACTTGAAGTTCAAGTGGCTCAACCTCTTGTGCCATAGCCAACTATTTTCGCTCACATTCTTAGCTACAAAACGAGAGATTAGTAATACTACATGCGAATTTAGATCTATAATGTAAATATTACTCTTACGAATCCACTGTGAGTAGGGTGACGCCGGAAATGCTATCTTTGATAAAGCAATTTGATGACGTGAAGTTGCAAAGCATTCCTTTGTCGCAAAATTGAGAAATTGAAAGGAGGTTGTGCTTGAGTCCATCGACAAGAGAAACCTTCTCAATAGTTAGGTTTCCTCTCCTAATCACACCATATCCAATGGTCTTGCCTTTGTTGTTGTCACCAAAGGTTACAGATGGACCACTTGCTTCAACGACATCTTCAAGTAATGATCTATCTCCGGTCATATGTCTTGGCGACCACTTTGTCAAGATACCATTCATTATCCTTGGAGTGACCGGCCATGAAGCGAGAGGACCTGAAATGTAAACATTAAGAACGAGGTCCCCCTTTATTCCTTGGGTCTGAAGTTAGCAACCCTTTACGACCCATACCTTTGTTTGGCCAGAAGGAGGTTTGCTCTTCCTGGCATTGGGTGTGAACCGCAAAAGGCATTCTGTAGCCTTGTGACCTAAACCATCACACACAGAACATTTATAGAAACTACAAGCATCATGAGGTTTTACTAACTCCTTACTCTTCTTAGGAGTTCCATGCGGTTTGGGACAAGGAAGCGGTTTGGGAGGTGCGGTTCCGGCTAACATTCCAGTGATACAAAGGGAACGAGGCTTTGGTTTGGCCACGTATTTCACAGGAACGCTATTCTTGCTTTTGAAGGCGGGAGGAGCGGTCGAAGAAGAAGCGCGGTCGGACACTGGGGTTAGCAGAACCGCCTTTTCCACCGAAGAGGTTGGAGCGGGGATTCTACCAATTCCATAAGCCATTTCCTCTTCGGGTGCTTCCATGAAATTCTTAGGTTTTAACACGAGAATTCTTCCCATATTGCTTTCCTTTAGGGTAGACATAATTTACTTGTCTTGCTTTACCCTTTCCCTTAGCATGCTTCTCCTTGGGAATTTCTTTAGTTAGTTATGGAAATTCCTCATCCTTTTCACTAGAGGATGCACACTTCTCCTCTTCCTCAGATCCAAACCCTAGACCATCCTTAGTTCCGGGAGGAACTTGGAAGTCCAAGATTTTATCCTTGGTGGATTGAGACTTGAGCCACGAATCAATAATCTTTTGGCGATCGTCGATTTGGGTTACCAAGTCATCATTCTGAGTTGAAGTGCGGCAACCTTAGTTTCAAGGATGCGGTTTTGATCGGCAAGAGGAGTCATCTGTTTGATTTGGTCCTTAAGATTAGAAATTTCGGACCTCATCACGGTTTTCTCCGTCTTGTACAGATTAAGTTCATCATGAGCTAAGCTTAAGGCTTTCTTAAGATTAGAGAATTGATGGATTACCATTTCAGCTTCCTTGAACATCTTTTCATGTTCCATGGGAGAAACCTCTTCCACCACCTTTTTCAAAATTTTCTTTGGAATAGCTTTTGAAGGTGGAGCAGTTTTAGATGAGAAAATGGGACGTGAATACGAACAATTTCCTATCTTAATGCTAGGAGTAAGTTTAATATCATCATCCAATTTATAATTTGGAAGTTTTGCAAAAACCTCCTTTTCCTCCATATCATGCCACTCAAATGATTCAGAATGCGAGTCATCGAAGCGTCTGCAACTAAGCGAGATTAACCTCTTCGGTTTCATCATCACTTCCATCCTCAGAATCTGTTTCAATCCAAGTTGCTAATTCCTTGGAATTCTCTTCCTCCTCAGCAACCATTCCCTTACGATGAGAAAATTTCGAAGGAAAAGTTTTCTTTTCATGTATTCATATTTAGGTTTGTGGACACTCGGATGCAAAGTGGCCGGGTTTTCTACGATTGTAGCAAACCAAGTCACTCTTCTTCTTTGTATCTGCAGCCCTAGAAAATGTTGCAGGAGGTTTGCCTTTTGAAAAAGATTTTGTGAAAGGTTTTGAGGATTTTATAAAATTTTGGAATCTTTTCACAAACATGGCAAAATCATCATCATCCATCTCGATGAGTGATGAGGTTGATATGGAAGGATCGGTGGTTTGATTGGATGTGGATGGTTTCTCTTCACGTTCCACTACGAGACATAGAAAGCGATTTGGTTTTCCCTTCTATCTCTTCAATATGATTTAATTTAAGTTCATAGACTCTAAGATTGGCATACAAGTTACTTAATGACCAAGTACCCAATACTTTGGAGTCTTCTAGAGAGGTAGCCTTATTTACCCATCTAGAACCTAAAGCGAGATAGGAAAGTCATATTGATTTCCTTATCGGTTAAAGTTTTACCAAGAGATCTACAAGCATTAACTACCTCAACATAGCGATCGTAGGTTTGACGCAAGGTTTCGTTGGATTTTGTTGAAGTTGTTGTAGGATCTTTCAACGGTGTATAATTTGTTTTCCTTGCACTCTTCGTCACCTTCGAGGTAGCTCTCTATGGCATCCCACATACGCTTTGCGGTTTTGAGGTACATCACTTTACGTAGAGTTGATACGGGGAGGGTTCCAGAAATGATTAACCTCGCCTTCTGTCCAAGGCAACTAATCTTTCTCTTCATCCGACCACTCATCTTTTGGCTTTTTGACCTGCGGAGTTTCGGCATTGGTGGTTGCATCGGTGTTAGCCTTCATTGGAATTAGAGGGCCATTGATCACGCACTCCACCAGCATTTCATCTATGGTTTCCAAATGAATAAGCATTCGGCACTTCCGGATGTCAAAGTGGTCTTCGTCCAACATTGGAATGTGTGAATAGTTAACGGTAGTCATTGTCTTTGAGGTTGCCATATTGAATCGGCACACAAGCCGTTAAGCTTGAAAAAACGATGGTTTTAAAATGTGTTTGCTCTGATACCACTTGTTGGTCCCAAAGGTGGCAACAAGGGTGAAAATACAGCTAGAGGGGGGGTGAATAGCTGTATAAAATTTTTCGCCCTCAATTTAAAACTAAACCTCTACGCTTACAAAACCTCTTGCAGTGTATAAGAAACTGCAAGTAGAGTTGTAAAATGCACAGCGGAATATACTTAATAAAATGCGGTTTTGAGAAGGCGGTTTTGCAAGGCGGTTTTAGTGCAATTTCCTGAGCAGTTGTAAAACTGAAAGTGTAGTTTGACTATGTTAACTCCAAACACAATTTCACAATAAAGGATAACTATATAAGATCAATCAGAGAGAAAGGTAGATAATTAGTAAGCACAAGAAATAAAATGCAGAAAGAAAGAACACAATATTTGGAGTGGTTCAATCGATAAACGATCTACGTCCACTACCAAGATGGTTAGTCTTGGATTTCTAAGAGAGATTTTATATTAAGTATTTTGAGAGATTACAAAGTACAATAAAATTTTTTCTATGAAGAACAAATCCAAAACTATAACCAGTGTATCTCAAATGAATAAACTATGTGTTTAGACAAGAGAGGTGAGTGTGTGAGAAACAAGATCAAGGCTCTTTAAATCTGTGAGATGTAGAGCTCAATGATTCTTGAATGTGTTAAGAGCTTGATTTACGGGTCGGGGAATATTTCTTGAAGTATGAAGATGAAGATTCAAAAGACTAAGAATTTCGGGCGTAGCTTCAACTTCGATGATCACAAAGAATTTCTCAATATTTTCAAGCAATCTTCAAATAGTGAAGATTGGGAGTATTTATACCCGAGCATCTCAAATATAGCCGTTGGACACACTGCTCAAGGACAGCACTTGATGCTTTCCCATTGGTCCACCGATATCCACTTTTGTCCTTTAGAGCTGTTGGTGCAAAGCCGATGGACCTCGAGGCTGCAATCAAGGTGGTTAGGACATCTCTGTCACCTTTATGAGATCTTTGCGCATCTGCTCGACATTGGGTCACGTGACAAGATATGGTGGTTGACATTTAATATTGCCGACGTGGATTCCAAGGGGATAGAAGGATCACTTCAAGAAGTCAATCATTGGGGCGGTTCCTGGGGCAAGCGGTTTGACAAAAGGCGGTTCCACCGTAAGAGGATTTACAAAAGTGCGGTTTGCACTTTGATTGATCAAGCGGTTTCGTATGAGAGGAATCTCAAGGCAAAAGCGGTTCCGCCAAGCGGTTACGAAAAGGCGGTTCAGGAACCTTGAAACTGCAATCCTAAAATCCAATGATTCTTGAGCCAGTCTTCAAGCCTAAATTTAACCTATTCTATAAAATGGACTTAGCTAAAAAATTGAAGTCTAAGCTTCATTACATAGGGTTCTAAAGTCCTTAAAATAAATAGGAGGTTATGGTATCAATCAAATCTAATACAAAATAGGAGGGTTAAAATATGCATACCCAACAGGGTGCTTTAGAGATAGGGGCGGTACCGGGCACTAAGTCAATAAAAAACTCTACCTCACGATCCGGAGGCATAGAGTACTCACTAGAAAACACATCGCTAAATTCATTAACAACCGGGACATGAGCTAACTCGGGGGACTTCTTATTGGAATCTACCACATAAGCCAAGTAACCCGCACACCCCTTAGATAGCATCTTTCTAGCTTTTAAAGCAGAAATAACATGTAAACCGAACATAGATTTGTCCGCATCAAATATAAAAGTAGGCATATCAGGCATAGCAAATGAGACTCGCTTTACGACATCACTACCAAAGCATGACACCGACTCAACCAATCCATCCCAAGGATCACATCAAAATCACGTATTGGTAACTCGACCAAATCCACCGGCAATACATGCCCACATATAGTCACATCACAACCACGATATATCAAAGAAGATGCAAGGCACTCTCCCACGTGAGTAGAGACCTCCAACACATAAGGCGTATAGATTCGTGCGCTTTATGCAATGAAAATGCAAAATGAGATGCCACAAATGAATGGGAAGACCCTGGATCTATAAGAATGCGGGCCTTAACTCCTGAGACAGGGACTATACCTCTAATGACGGCATTGGGATCGACCTATCCTCGACCCAAAGCAAACACTCGACCTTGCACTCTATCCTTGGGCTTTCCATCTACATCTCTCTTCATACCACTACCTTGTCCCCCTTGACCACTACCCGAAGCTTGCTTCTTTTGCCACTTGGGACAATTCCTCCGAAAATGGCATGTCGCCCCACACTCTAAACATCGGCCTTGCTTGCTCCAACACTTGTCCTCCGAATGCCCTGGCTTCTTGCAATATCCACACAATGTTCCAAACTGACCTGGAAGCGAACGGTTTGTCGGTGCCGCCACAAATCCTCCTCTACCTGCTCCCGAAGCTGCTGTCCTTGGTTGCCCCCTATTTTGCCCCGAACCTTGACCTTGAAATCTATTTCTGTTTCCGCCTTTAGATTTACCATGGTGCTCCTCTATATCATTCTCAATCCGATACGCCATATTCACGGCTGCCTGAAAGTTGGCGAAGTCATGCGTCAGTAACTGCTTCCGGTACTCCACCCTTAAGCCTTTCACGAACCGGTAGATCCGCCTCTCTTCCTCCGGTACCAAATGGGGACAATATCGTGCTAACTCTGTAAACTTGGCTGAATACTGTGCTATGGTCATCGTCCCTTGCTCCAGTTTCAGAAACTCAACCTCCTTCTTATCTCTAGTGACCATCGGAATGAAATGATCCCGAAACTTACGTGTGAAATTCTCCCAAGTCTGCGGTGTCAAATCCCGATCCCATCCATCCTTCACTACCTGCCACCAGTGCTCAGCGGGTCCTTCCAACTTGAAAACGACACATCTCACCTTTTCTGCATCCGAACTCTCCATTGCCAAGAAAATCTTATTCATCGCTTCAAGCCATCTCTCCGCCTCGTCGGATCCTGGATCTCCGTTGAAGCTAGGAGGAGACATCTTCACGAACTTCTCTAGACCATGGTGCCCTTGCCTACCTTCGGGCTATTGTTGTCCCCTACCTTGATTCTGATTTGCCATATTCTGAAGAAACACTCGGAACATATCCATCATTTCGGCATTCGGATTACCAACATTACCCAAAACCCGATCCTGATCTCCATCATTACCCGCCATGAGAACACACTCCTGCATTAAACACTCGACGTCAGTTATCACACACTCTCACTCAGCTAGACTCTACCCGAGAACTCTAACCGAGCTCTGATACCAACTGTGAAGACCCCGACCCGGAACCTACACGTGTCCCGAGCTGGAGCGTCCTCAAACTAACTCAATTCACCTAAACTTTTTAAAACTTTGATATAACCTTCAAACATAACAAATTATCATAACCATTTCAAAACAACTCCACTACTCTCCACATTGGAGTAAGAGTGGACTAACTTTGAAAATACTAAACTGTTTTAGTTACAAAAGATTGTGGTTCTAACGTAGAAATTAAAGTTTATAATTACAAACTCCATAAAGGAATTATCAAAATACATTTTCTATGCCAACCTATACGTACCCCGACAATACCCAAAAGATCACTTCCAAACTCCTTTTCGCCCTTACTTGGCCGGTCCGCCTGTCTCGGGATCTAAAAACATTAAAGGGAGAGGGGTGAGAATAAATCTCAGCAAGCTATTATGAATGCAGCAATATGCCAAATAAGATGCAACACATAACAAGTTGCATATAACACATTGGAAAAGCTGTAAACACCTTTCATTACCTTGGTTTACCTTTTCCCGTCTGAACAATAGTCATACAACATTGGGTATAATACTCCAATCTTAGGTGAGCTGCTTAAGCAATACTCACATCTTATAAGACCCATTTCTCAGGGAACCATATAAGACAGTAGCAACTCTGTAAGGATTTTGGCTCACTACAGATGCTATAACCCCGACCTGTGGCGCGGTGAGGGGACGGTCACAGATATAACATAATCCAATCACATTAGGTCACACTTCCATAATTGATCGTATTATGTTATACCCCCAACATCAGCTGATTAACAAACTATCAAGCACATAATAGTTACTTGGAACATAATCCACAAAAAGGGATAAACAATATAGCCACATGGTAATATATACTCATGTTCAACCAATATCATAAAGGTAAACATTTATTCAACACACTATGCATAATATAATCAACGAGTATGAATTCAAGTAAGGCATTGAGGTATCATCAATCCACCCTACGTAGTCATTATACAATAATACATGGCCTCTATGAAGGTCCAAGTTAAATGTACTAAGTTGGAATCACATTTATCAAGTTACCAAACTAGGCTACCTAGCGTTTTCCAAGCATTATTTAAAGTACTTCCCCAATTCCATTTTGATCGCTTAAGATGTCATTGTGTAGCCAACGTATTCTACTTTAATCTAGGTTAAAGAGATTTCATTTTGGTTCCAGTTTGATTAGGTTTAAACAGCTCTAAAGTTGGTGCAACATTACCAGGCCAGGGCACGACTCGTGCCCCAGGGCACGACTCGTGCCCTTTTGGCCTCACTCAGAATCATGCGTCCCAAGGCAGCACGACTCGTGATTTCCCCTTGGCACGACTCGTGCCTGAGAGCACGACTCGTGCCAATTTTCCTTAAACTACTCAGAACGACTTGGCCTCCTAAGCACGACTCGTGGTCACGAATTGGCCATGGGCACGACTCGTGCCTAGGGGGACGACTCGTGCCACGGCCCAGAAACTGGTGCAGCAGCAGCAACAACAACATATTTCCAAGAAACCAATTTTTCCTGTTGGGTTTTATGGATCCATGCGCAGCGGAATTAAGCATAAAATTAACACAAAACCCAAAGCCCTAAGATCCGTTCTATACGATTAAATTGAATTCCTATGAGATAGAATTTACCAACCTAAATTGCTTTCCGGTCTTGAGCTATCGAACAATTTATTGGTGTGATTTTGAATCACAATCTTCAATCTTCAAGAACCTTTCAATCTTCGGATTGGAACTCTAGGCCTTGATCGTCAAACGAGCGAAGACCCTCTATTGTTGTATCCACACGTAAGAATGAACCAAGAACGATTTCTTGATGATTGCTAGATCAAAACCTATGGAAGAATATTGAGAAACCTTTATGTGTTTTTCTTTCTTGAAAATTCGGCCAGGCCTTAGGGTTGACATACCTCACATATTTATACTACTTTAGTGTAAATATGTTTCCTAATCGAATTAGGAGACCAGGCTGTCAAAACGCGTCTGGTGGCTAGTTATGTCGCGTGACATAACTAGCCAGTGGCTAGTTATGTCGCGTGACATAATTAGCCAGTTTATAGAACTTTCAATCATTCTTCCTTTTGTTCAACCAATTCATTCTATTTGTATGTGACCCAATAGGATTGTATTATGTTGGCAATGAGTCCGATCATATCGACCCTCATAAGACATAAGCGAACTCTAGCAAGCCATTATGTCTACCCAAATAACACAACGTAAGAGTTCACGTTTCCAATGGTACACTTCCATTTCTCCCTTTGTCTCACGATGTTATATTGAACACAAGTCATGGTCCACTGTTGGCTTGTATTTGTTCAATGCTTTCTCGATCTTGAGTATAATGATAGTCCAATCATATTGGGGTGTGGCCACACGCTTTCATCATTATCACTCATCGAGGGGCCCAAGCAAAACATCTCTCTTTCGAGGGACAAATTCCATCTTGACTTATCATCCTTCCCATCATGAATCCGATCATGCCAAAGATAGCCTTTATAGATATCGTGTTAAGATACCGTTTGACTAAAATCAAACATAACTTTCATCATATGTAAGGTCATGATAATCTCAGGTCTAGGGACTAAATGAAGTGACCATATGAGATTTAATTATGACATTTGACCATGACATAAATCTCATACGGGTCAAGTCCAGTCACTTGTTCTCTAACAAGTACCCATAATTTCAATGTGCATCTCTATGCATATAATCATCATATGATTATCCATTGACAATTATACTAATTATTCTCTTAATAATCAGGGACGGAGATTATTACAATAAATATGCAAACTATATAATAATCAAATAATAAACATAAACGATAAAGATGATACATAACGGTTTTCAGTTAAACATAACTAAAGCCTAGGGCATTACACCAACATTTCCAACCAAGTGACCTCTAATTTGTGAACCTAAAGGAAATTTCTAACTTTGTTAACTTCATTCTAACTCATTTGCCCTTTGCAACATTTGCAGTGGGTTCATCAATATGTTTCATGTGCTCAAGGTTCTTCATAAGAGCCTTTGAACATGGCGGCAATTATAAGGCAAGCAATATTGTCAGAATCATCAATATGTTTCTAATGTTGCTTCCTTATTTGCCCTTTGCAACATTTGCAGTGGGTTCAGTAGGAACGGATTCGTCAAGAACGTACACATTTACCCAAGAATCATTCTTTAGGCTTCTGATCCAATCAGAATTATATGTATCGTTCCTTTCGAACATTGCCCTTCATAAGGACGAATCGCAATTATCATTATGTAATGCTACTTCTACAACAAAATATACAAATTATATGAACACATATCAATATCAACACATTTATCATCTAAGAGCAAATGATGTATTTTACAAATACTCCCACTAAATCATACACCTTCCAATGCAAATAAGCATAATATGCATTTAATGGGCTAAGATCCAACTTTAATTTAATCTCAAGTACGCTATGGCGCACCGCTCAAGATTAAACTAATTAGGTAGAAAAAATCAATCATATCGTATATGACTCTTAGGACTAAGATCCATCTTTAATTTAATCTCAAGTACGCTATGGCGCATTGCTCAAAATCAAACTAATTAGGATCTTTTATGAGATTTATTTAAGACATCATATGTCCAAGCATATTTTAATCTCATCTTATGCCTTGGGTCCAAAACCATTTTGATAACCCAATTAAGTTCATCCACTTTAAACGTATAGGAACCACCATTTCCTCATCTTGCTCGCAAACGGAATAGAATCAAAGCACCTTGCTATGGCAAGCCCACCCAAAACTATCCGAATGGTCTCAAGTGTTTTAATCATGAATTGGCATAAAGAACTTAAAAGTTAAATGAAGGTTCTTTAAGGTAGATTATAAGCATATCAAAGAAAGATAGTCATAATCATGCACTGTAAGTTCCCAGGAAGATAGGTGAGCCACAAGGACTACTTAAGTACCAACTCTTCCGTAGACAGAACTCTCCTAGTCATGCACAATTAGAAATCAACTCTGATTTGGCAACATAATCACTACCTTTTATAAACAATTAGTTTTCTTTTAAAATTTCGCGTAATTATGACTTGTTTCCATAAACAATCATAAAATCCAAAATTTACAATGTCTAAATCTAAACATATTAGGAAACTATAATGCAATGTTTCAACTAAACATTTTAGGAAATCACAATTCAATGTTTCAACTAAACATCTAATAAAATTCTTAACACTTAAGAACAAATAATTCATGCATCGCAACAATTAATAAAAACACATTTAAATTAATTAAGCATGCATCATAAACAATGAATTAATCTAGCATAGCCCTATAAATTTTATTTCCAGAAATTTATAGCATCTAGATTAAGACATAAAACATCTCAGATTGTAAACACAATCACAGAATAGCAGAAAAATTTAAACAAACTGATTCTGCCCAGATTTGGCTTATTATGTCGCGTGACATAACTAGTCAGATGGCTAGATATGTCGCGTGACATAACTAGCCAGATTACCAGATTTCCACATGTGGCCTACTATGTCGCACGACATAAGTAGCCAGTTCGCAGGATTTCCAGATTTCAATCAATTCAGATTACATGCAATTAAATCATATAAAACAACCCTTTTACAGATTTAATTCAATATAATTCGAAAACGATTTTCATATTGTTTCACATAAACAATCAAAATTCTATCGCATACAAAAACATGCAACGAACATATAAACAATTTATATAATCATTCTAGCATGTTAATTCAAACTTAACCATACGAACGGGGCTCTGATACCACTGTTGGGTTTTATGGATCCATGCGCAGCGGAATTAAGCATAAAATTAACACAAAACCCAAAGCCCTAAGATCCGTTCTATACGATTAAATTGAATTCCTATGAGATAGAATTTACCAACCTAAATTGCTTTCCGGTCTTGAGCTATCGAACAATTTATTGGTGTGATTTTGAATCACAATCTTCAATCTTCAAGAACCTTTCAATCTTCGGATTGGAACTCTAGGCCTTGATCGTCAAACGAGCGAAGACCCTCTATTGTTGTATCCACACGTAAGAATGAACCAAGAACGATTTCTTGATGATTGCTAGATCAAAACCTATGGAAGAATATTGAGAAACCTTTATGTGTTTTTCTTTCTTGAAAATTCGGCCAGGCCTTAGGGTTGACAGACCTCACATATTTATACTACTTTAGTGTAAATATGTTTCCTAATCGAATTAGGAGACCAGGCTGTCAAAACGCGTCTGGTGGCTAGTTATGTCGCGTGACATAACTAGCCAGTGGCTAGTTATGTCGCGTGACATAATTAGCCAGTTTATAGAACTTTCAATCATTCTTCCTTTTGTTCAACCAATTCATTCTATTTGTGTGTGACCCAATAGGATTGTATTATGTTGGCAATGAGTCCGATCATATCGACCCTCATAAGACATAAGCGGACTCTAGCAAGCCATTATGTCTACCCAAATAACACAACGTAAGAGTTCACGTTTCCAATGGTACACTTCCATTTCTCCCTTTGTCTCACGATGTTATATTGAACACAAGTCATGGTCCACTGTTGGCTTGTATTTGTTCAATGCTTTCTCGATCTTGAGTATAATGATAGTCCAATCATATTGGGGTGTGGCCACACGCTTTCATCATTATCACTCATCGAGGGGCCCAAGCAAAACATCTCTCTTTCGAGGGACAAATTCCATCTTGACTTATCATCCTTCCCATCATGAATCCGATCATGCCAAAGATAGCCTTTATAGATATCGTGTTAAGATACCGTTTGACTAAAATCAAACATAACTTTCATCATATGTAAGGTCATGATAATCTCAGGTCTAGGGACTAAATGAAGTGACCATATGAGATTTAATTATGACATTTGACCATGACATAAATCTCATACGGGTCAAGTCCAGTCACTTGTTCTCTAACAAGTACCCATAATTTCAATGTGCATCTCTATGCATATAATCATCATATGATTATCCATTGACAATTATACTAATTATTCTCTTAATAATCAGGGACGGAGATTATTACAATAAATATGCAAACTATATAATAATCAAATAATAAACATAAACGATAAAGATGATACATAACGGTTTTCAGTTAAACATAACTAAAGCCTAGGGCATTACACCAACATTTCCAACCAAGTGACCTCTAATTTGTGAACCTAAAGGAAATTTCTAACTTTGTTAACTTCATTCTAACTCATTTAATTCCAAAGTATCATGTCCTAAACCTAGATCATTTCCACTTGGTTTTCCACCCAATTTACTACCATTTCCAAGGTTTCCATTTAATCCAACCCAACCCATTCACTTCTACTTTTTACCACTTCCATGAACAACAACATTTTCCATGACACTAACCTATTCCTCAAATCCAAGAAAGTTCCCCAAAGCATCAAATAACCATTTGAACAACAATAACAACATTTAATAGTTCATGGACATTTAAAGAAGGAAAAGGTCATAATAACTCACCTTTAGCAAATACAAGATGGAATGATGATTTTCTTGGTTTGATGAACTCCCCTAGATGCACCAAGCACAAAAGTACAACTTGATTTGAAAATTGAGAAGAAATGAGCTTGCTAGAATTCTTGGAAGGTGAGGCTTTCAAATGGAGCTTCCATGGAAAATTGTAAGAAGAAAATGAAGGAGAAGAATGAGGAGGATGGAGAATAAGGGGGAAGTATGGGGAGGTATGGGTAACCTTGACTTAGGAGGGGAAAAGAAGAGGAAATTAGGGGAATGGTCCCCCACTCCATACTTCCACAATAAAACTCTTTCAATCATTTTAAAAATAACCCTCCCAACCCATAACATTTTATTTGTCCATTTTATTACCACTCCACCCTATTACTTTATTTATGTTCAATTATTTTGATTTAATCAAATACTTTAACTTACTTTCATTTTATCCCTAGGCTGTTGAATTATATCCTAACCATTTCAACTTAACCTAAATATTAAAGGCATAGAATAAACACATAAAGTTAACATTAATATTTAAAGCATATAATATGATACTAAAATTAGTGCCTAGGGTTAGGGTCGTTACACTCACTCCCCCTTAAAGAAAATTCGCCCCGAATTTTACAGTGATATTGGTACTTCTGCTCGACAAGAACAAGGATTGATTGATTACGATCATGCACATAGTTTTTCAGTTTGGGATTCGGAAAAACAGGCGATTGCTAAAGGGATACGCTTTCCTGGCAAGAACGAGGCACAATTTGATATAAAAAGGCACCATATTCACACCAATCGCAGGTTCAGGGTAAGAAAGAGCACACCTCACACATGGGTAATTGAGTTTCTATTGAAAAATTATTCATGCAATTTTTATGTTCGTGTGAGTAGGAGGAAATTTGGCTATTGGGAACTGACCAAGTATAAGGCTCCTCACTACTGCTTATATTCTGGAGAAAGTCAAGATCATCCCAACCTAGATGCCAAGTTTATCGGTCGGGAAGTTGTTGGTCTTATTAAGGCCGATTCAGATGTCAAGGTTGGAGTCATTATTGCACACATCTCTAGTAGGTTTGGAAAGGTAATTACCTACAAGAAGGCATGGTGTGGAAAACAGAAGGGCATTGCAGAGGTTTTTGAAGATTGGGAGGAATCTTATATAAGGTTACCCTGCGTCCTAGCAACCATTCAAAAATACAACCCGAGGACAATTGTTGAGTACTCTCATCCTTCTCCTCCTGTCGCTCAGTTACACATGTTTCGACAGGTATTCTGGGCATTTGGGTCTTGCATTGAAGCTTTCTCTCATTGTCGGCCTGTCATTTCTGTTGATGGGACATTCCTCCATGATAAATATAAAAGGGTAATACTGATTGCCATGGGTGTTGACGCCCAGGACAGTATACTTCGCTTGCATTTGCCGTTGTTGAAAAGGAGGACTAGCCGAACTGGCGTTGGTTCTTATATCTGCTTTGCAAGCATATTATCAAGAGTCGTGAAGTATGCTTAATATCTGATCGTCATCTGGGAATTTTGAAGACTATAGCTGAAGATACGTGGTGGCCAAACGTGAATCATCGAATTTACTTGAGACATATGCGAGCAAATTTCTTGGATAAGCATAGAGGGGAAGGGTTGAAGTATCTGTTTTGGAGAGCGGGTAGAGCAACTCAAGATAGAAAATTGAAATTTATCTTAGAGAGTATCTGTGGAATTAACCCCGAGGCAATTGCATGGTTTCAGAATTTGGATGTCAAAAATGGACATTGGCACACGATGGTGGTTACATGTATGGCATCATGACTATCAACATGTCTGAGGTTTTCAATGGTGTGATGAAGGGAGCTCGTGGGATGCCAATCACAACAATTGTTGAAACTGCCTTCTACCGTTGTGTGGAGTACTTTCAAGTAAGGCATGTATTTTCACTTAATGCCTTAGGAGGTAATCCTAATAACCCTAACATCAATCCCCTACACCAATTCAGCCAGAAAATCAATTATCACTACTTGAAGAACACCGCGAAAGGGGCAACACATCAGATCAAAAGGTTCAACAATCACGAAATGGGGGTGTATCAAGTGACAACCGCACGTCAGGGTGATCATGGAGGAAATATCCAGATTGTCCGACTTAATGAGCGTACCTGCACATGTGGTAAATGAGTTGCCTATCACATGCCTTGTTCCCATCTTCTTGCATGTTGTTCTGCAAAACATCTTGATGGTCGAGATTTCATTTCTCGATTTTACACCATTGGGGAATAGTACAAGACATGGAAGGGGACATTCAAACCAATCGAGCATGAGGACTATTGAGGTGTGGATGGTTTGGTGCCCAATTTTTTTCCTAATCCCCTACTTCGACGTTCTGCAAAGTCCGGATGACCTAGATCAAGACGCTATCGTAATTCTATGAACTTTCAAGCAGATAAACGGAAGACTCTGTGTTCATCATGCCATCAAGAAAGGCACAATCGTCGTAGATGCCCGAACATTAGGGAGCAGCAGAATATTTTTCATGTAATTTATGTTTGGTTTGAATTGGATTCAGTTTCAGTTGCAGTTTCATTTTATGTGATTTTCATTAAACTTGAAAAGTTGAATGTAATTTACATCAGAGTTGAATTTTCCAATATAAAAGTTTATGAAGGGCAAAATAAAAGTTAGTTCCTATTTCAGTTTTATCCGTTGTAGTTTTAATTTTGATTTTTGATTGAACTTTAATAAATTTTTAAAAATTACTTTGGTTATTTTTATGAATATTTAAAAATTATAATTGAAATTTTAATCAATTTTAAAAAATTACTTTAGTTATTTTAATGAATAATTAAAAATTATAATTGAATTTTAACCAATTTTTAAAAATTACTTATTTTAATGAATATTTAAAAATTATAATTGACGAAATTCGTTAGAAAAGTCAATTAAGAAAAAAACACTTAATTTTTCAGTTAAGTTTTAAGTTTTAGTTTGTTAGGCGAGGTCAGGGGAGTTAGTGCGACCGCCCAAATTCTTCGGCCAAGTTTGTGCGGTCGCCCTAACTCTACGACCAAAATACAAGTTCAAGTGAACTCGCTACACGGTGTAGTGAGTTCATTTGAACAGAAGCCCACAGCAGCAGCAGTCTTCAGCAATTCCACCTGCAAACAACAAACAACCAAACCAAAACCTGCTGCAAACAACAAACAACCAAACCAAATAACCTGCTGCAAACAACTAAACTAAACATAATCCCATATCCAATGCAAACAACCAAATCAAAAACATAATCACCTGCTGCAAACAAAACAACCAAACCAAACTAAAACCAAAACCAAACCAAATAACATGCTGCAAACAATCAAACCAAACAAAATTCCATATCCAAAATCCCATATCCAAACAAAATACCATAAAACACACCTATATATCTACATAAATGTGTAGAAAGTATAAAACATAATAAAATGCAAATATCCAAATAAAAACTAACAAAAATCATAGTTTCAGTTATTACAAATAAAAACATCAAAGCAAAAAATAAACTAATACTACAAAGTTTCATTACATCCTAATAAAAAAAAGTGAACTTGCTACCTCCTATCGTAGAAAGACGGGGTGTACTTACTCGTCGGATTCCGCTGTCGAGACCTCTTCTAATCATCTCTTCCTCCCGTTGAGCAGGGGTAGTCTCAGTCAGATCGACGAAGGGGCAGAGCCATGCTTGTGATGTAGAAGGAGCCCTAAAGCCACTTCCACTCGTATATAGTCTGAAGCCCATAGTGGATGATCCAGGGGAAGGATCTGCCTGGGCACTCCCACTCCCCCAGCCACCCCCACTCCCACTCCCCCAGCCACCCCCATCCCCCACTGTGATTGTGACTGCTGCCATTCATATTGTCCATCATTCTGGGTCTAGGTCTGCGTTTGAGGCTCAGGCTCGGGGTCGGCCTCTGGCTCGTCGTGCAAGTCCATTTGGGGTGGTGGATGTGCCTGTCCACGACGTCTAACCCGACGCTGTCGAGGTTGTTCTACCCCCTGTGCGCGATCTACCGGTGGGGGAGGTGCAACAGACTGAAGGCGTTGGAGCTCCCTAACTCCCGAGAACCCGCGTGTAATAGCCGAACGCATTGAAGCTTGTCTGGGATGCTCCTCCATCCCATTATCGAGATGCAAGCGATGAAGGGTCTGCACCTGTTTTTATATCAAAAATATATATAAGTACGAGAGACATAAGTTAATAATTGATGTTTTGTTTTAAAAAAAAAACTAGAAATAATAACTTGAAAAATGTATAAACTTACCATAAGCTCTAAGGCAGAAGCAGCCGATCGGTATCCAGCCTCCTCTAAATGAGTGAGGTTCTGCACAAACATACACGTTATGCTCCAATACCATATCATATATGGATCGCTGTAACGCATATCATGAATGCCGTAGACCCCGGAAACCAGATATTGGTGCCGCTGTTCCCAATGTGCAATATGTTGTTGATGGCGGACGCTCCAAATCACGATATTGTTTCCCCGCCGATCACAACTGTGCAACTCCGGGCTAGTGTTGCACGGTTCTGGGACCCCTGCATACGGCCAAACTGCCTCATAACGCGATCCGATAGATGCCACTCGATCCTCTCAAAGCATACGAGAGAGACCTTCGCCAACCATACGTCCTCACCCTGAGTGCAGTAGGGCGGAGCGTATCTCCCTGCATAAGGCTCCACACAACCTGATCCTCGCTTAGCTGGGCCAGCTGATCCCGATAGCCTCGCAGGTTATGTGCAGTAACCTCCATCAGATTCCGTGATGCCTGGGTCCAGCTGAAATTTCATAAACAGAATAATTATAAGAAATAGTTTTAAAAAAACAAACAATAACGACGAGAAAATAACGTATGATATATGTATACCCGCATCCGAGGGGCATGAGCACGTAGTCCGGATCTCTGAATCGACTACGGATATGCGGTCGCACACATCTCAATCGCTCCCAAGCCCAAATCTATATCATTTAAATATATATCAAATAATTTAATAATGCCGCTAATTTGAAATCAAACTTAAAAACAACAACATAATAAACATTAAAATGAGATAAACATACCTGTAGAACGTTGAGAAATCCTCCGCACTGTCTCGTCTGAGGGTTAGTCGCACTACACAGCTCTCGATATAGGAAAGCGAGTGACGCACTTCCCCAACTGTACTGGCTGACCCTGGAAACTTTCGCAAGCAGAGGGAGATAACACAACTTAACCTTCTTATTCGTACGATCAGGCATGACCGTAGAACCCAAGGCGAGCGTGATATATGCCCGTACATACCTATCCACAATCTCTAGAGCAGTATCATCGACGAGATCATCGAAGTGTGGGAAATGGGTCATAATCCACCTGAGCTTCAGACTACTCCCATCCATATTTCCAGAAGTGTTCATTATTACTTATAGCTTATACTACCTCCGTTCCGTCCGAAGTGTCCCATTTGGTCAATTCAATTTAAGTTTGACTTAAACATTAATGCAAATCTAATCATCCTATTGAAATTTTAAAAATTGTTAAAAAATTGTTACTAATAAATTATTAAAAAATTTAAGTCAAACTTAACTTGAATTGATCAAATGGGACACTTCGGACGGACGAGACGTAGGTAGTAGTTAGGAAACAACACAAATTTTTATGCAAGTGAGCCACGTCGAAACACGTGTGTTGGCTGTGTTGGGTGGGTACTCCGCTATCTTAGACCAAGTCCAATAGGTAAACTACCAAAAAATATTCAACTACCCTAATATCACGACACCTCATCTTCTCTCTCCATCCACTTAATCATTCAACTACTTTCTCAACTATAACCCCCACAATAAGCTAGTTTAGTTTAAAATTCAACTCCTCCCAACTCATCATTCTATACCCCACCACTTTTTATTTTATTTATATTCTCTGTTTTTGAAAAGTGAGTGTTTTTTTTTTGTCCAAATCAAATGAAACTTATATCAATTTGTAGGGAAAAAATGATGAATTTTGGTGAAAAAAAAATTAAAAAAAATTAATTTAATAGGTGATAATTAAGCTCAAATTGAAAAATGAGTATTTTTTTTTGTGTCCAAATAAAATGAAACATATATGAATTTGTAGGGAAAAAAATGATGAATTTTGGTGAAAAATTTTTTTTTAAAAAAATTAATTTACTAGGTGATAATTAAGCTCAAAAAATTGGGATAAAAAAAATCAGTGACCAATCAGAATGTGCCAAGTGGCGAGATCAGAAAAAAACAAAATCCATGGCGCCTCACACGCCACTGTCGGAGAGTGTGTTTCACGCACAAAAACCGCCCAATCATATCTCAACACGTGGTAAGAACGGGCCCCACTTTTTTTTTTTTTTTTTTTTCAACCGGGTTGAAAAAATTCAATCCAAATCTCTCAACTACCCCCTCTCAATTACCCTATTGCCCACCCTCAACTAATTTAATTCCATTCAACCCCCCTCTCAACTATCTATTGAAAATGGTCTTATCTCCTTCCAATTCGAAACACGTTGGGACCCTTCTAGCCATACATACATCCTTGCCAACCCAATATTTTTTCCATTTCCCCTTTTTATATTTATTTTTATTTTCAGAATATTGCCAGGCTGTCACTCACTGTTCTAAAAGACCCCGTCTAAGGGCGTCTAGGCCCTGCCTAGACGCTAGGCCCATTTTTCCATTTTGGGCGTCCCATCCGACTTAGGACAACCCCAAAATGGAAAGTACTTTATTAATGGGACCCACATTTACACTCACAACAAATTTTCACTCATTACTTTCTACCCCACTTTCTCTCACCTACATCACTTTTCATACTCACAACATCCACCCACTTATATTTTTTCCTTAATCCCCATACCCAATCTAAACGTTCTAAGTCGGGCGGGACAGAGAGAGTATATGTGATCTAACGATTATAAATTATTATTACTGATGTCATTGTGCCATCATCATTGATATATAACCGTTAAATCACTTATTATATATTATTATATATAGTACATAAAAAGGTACATAATATCCGTCCAAAAATACCTTACAAATGATGCACTCGTACTAAAGCTATTTTTATAGTGGGAAGCGTCGTGGAAAGCTACAATTATATGATCCCTCCATATGATGCTTTACGTTGTCTCCGCCCTTTTATTTCTTTTACCAACCAATTTTCAATAATGCAACAAATCTGTAACAAGTAAACTTCAATACTCCGTGTTACGGGTTTTATTAAAAACTATATTTTTGTTTAAAAGGCTATTCTATTATAAATTATATTTTTTCAAAATGAAAAAAATGAAGATTTTTTATTTTATTTAATGAGATTAACTTGCACATTAACAACAATTATTCACTTACTTTTCTCTAACACCCCTTCTATTTTACCTCACTTTTATACTCATAACACTTGCATAATTTATATTTTTTCTTAATTTTCATGTTCAAAACAAAAGTATAATTTTATTTTGAACACGAGAATTAATGGGAGTTATTCTAAGGCTCCTCAAACAAGCTCCAATTCGTAAAAGATAACTCTCACATGTTTTTTTTTTAACTTGCATCTCTCACCTTTTTTAGTCTGAAATATATATTTCTCAAAATTTTCACGTATTTGAGATGTTGGAATTTTTCTTATCAAAATAATTGTTATTTTTAGAATAAAAATCATTCAAACTTCTATTTTATCTTGCATTGAAACTTGTTTTGCTAGTAGATTAAGAATTGTTTATTATGCCCAAAATAACATCGCACTTACCATTAAATACCAACTTTTTCTCTTTTACTTTATTTTTCATACTCGCAACAGTAATTTTTTCTTAATCTCGATGTAAAGTCAAAATTAAACAGGGACGGAATGAGTAATACACTCTTTTTGTGTCATAACAAATTAGTATACTCCTTTTTTACAATAACATTTTTCTTTAATCCTCATATCCATCCGCAAAATCTTATCTCAAATGAGTTGAAGGAGTTTTTTTTTGTTTTTAAAAATCGGGAGCGGACCTTATAGATTACATAAATGTACATTATAAAAAGAGGGTGGAATAATGTAGGGAGCAAATGACAGTTTAGGGCCTTAACTCGAGTGTGGGTTTTCTATGCGGGGCCTGACTTTTTTTTTTGTCACATCTGGGTCCAATATGTAAAAAAAGGATTTTAGATTGTCGGGGATTTGAAACTGGATTTGAAATTAGAAAAAAGGATTTTAGATTGTGGGGAAGAGTGATTTCCTAGAGGTCGTTCGAATGTTGTTGCAGCTTGAGGGTGTGCGCCAGAGAAGAACGTCTGAGGTGACGTTGTACAATTTTTCGTCGGAAAAGGAGACGGCAGTATATGACAGTCTGTGGTGGGCAAGGGGGAAAGGAGGGGAAGAAAAGAGAGGGGTTTAGAGTGAGATGGGGCCGACCAAATTTATGTGTTTGGAGGCATTGCCAAAGAGCGTGGGATGAATGTCCGAGAATACACTACAAGAAAAAGAGGAATATGCGATGGCCTTTTGCGATGGCAGAAAAAGCCGTCGCAATATACATGTTTAGGCGATGGCTAAAACAATCGAAAACAAAATGGTCGCATTTTAGAGCGGCAGTCCAAAAAACCTTGGAAATTTTTGCGGTCCAATTTGGCGGGAGAGATATTTCAATATGCGACTGCATTAATAAATATGTGATGGACTTAGCCGTCTCATAAGCTATTCAATAATAAATTAATTTCTAAAATAAATAAATAAATAAAATTTAATAATAAAAATAAAAAAGCCATCGCATAATCGCATAACCCGGAAAAAGGTAAGTTAATAACAAATATTCTCTCTCCTCTCTCATTCATTAAGGTTTTGCAATTCCTCTCTCTAAAAATCACGCCTCTTCAATCTCTCGGTTAGGGCTCCCTTCGTTGTCCGGGTTCGTCTTCCTCAGGCTTCCTCCGGCAAAAAAACAGGTGATCCCTTCTCCCTCGTTCCTCTAGGTAACGCTTCTTCTTCTCCTTCATTTCTCCTTTCTCTCCAAATCTATTTGGGTTTTGTTGATTTTCTTCAAATCTATTAGGGTTTGAGAAGGTAGTCGACTAGATCTGTAGCTTAGATCAGATCGTTAAGGTTATATAGGTTTTAATTGTGTAGTAGCAATTGTGAAAATATAATTTATATAAATTTTGGAAATTTCATAAATTCTGGGATATGTTTATGCGATGGCTAGTGCCATCTCTAAAGCACTTCTCAAATAATGAAAGAATGTGAAATATAAGATCACAATTGCGATGGTTAAGATCATCTAATGTTGATGACTATATGCGATGGTTAAAATCATCTAATATTTATGACTATATGCGATGGCATTTTATTTTAAATATAATTTTTTTTATTGAAAATAATATTATCTTATGCGATTATATTAGCCATCACATAAGGTTCTACCCATTAGGCGATGGCAGCGGCTGTCGCATATACCTTTAGCGACAAAGCCTAAGGTGACGGCATTTTTGATGAATTTTGCAATCGCATAAAGAATATGCGATGGCTAATAGATGTTATGCGATGGCAATTGGCCATCGCAAAAAGTAAATTTTCTTGTAGTGATAGGACTGAGGTGAGGAATGGAGAGAGACGGGGAGAGAGATAGGAATTAACGTTGTTGACAGGGGAGGGGAGGGGATTTTTTCTCAAAATATTTATTTTTAAAAATATAATTCCTAAAATAACAACTGTTCCAGAATATTTGCCAAAATGTCATTTTTTAAAAACTCGATAAATCATTTAGCGAGTTTGACCTTTGTCCGTTCAAACTCGCCAAATGAAATGGCGAATTCTTTTTTTTTTTTCAAATTTTTCTTTTTTATTCATGCATTTTAAGAAATAATGAAACTCGCCAAATCAATTGGTGAATTTAAGCGAGATTCAAACTCGCCAATTGATTTGGCGAGTTTAAGCGAATTTTGTTTTCCGGATAAGGTTGGGGGCAGATTCTTGCAGTCCCTAAACCCATTGTTGTTGATAAGAGAGAGAAAGGGAGAAGAAAAGTGGTTTGAAAAATATTCAATTTTTACATCTTTCAACTTAATAATTAGTACAGAGTATAAATTAAGGTAAATATTCATTGTCTCAATCATTCTATATACTTGTGTTTATATATATAGTTAGTAATATATATATATATTAATGCTAAAAGTAGGTTTTTTAATATTTTAACACTTTGATTTTGTAATGTAGGGTTAAAAATGAATGGAGATTCACTCATTTTCATGTGCTATTGGGAGGTGATGATAAATGTCCATTTGATGGTACTTATTTTCAAAAAGGGTCAAAATGTGCGATTAGGGCTCATTGTACATGGAGATACAATCAATTGGTTGATGAATTATATAAAGAGATGCATGTGGATCGTGGTTTATATGAGTTGGAAATAATTTGTAGATATTCCCATTAATTTGATAGCGGTATTGGTGTGTATTTTCCTTTTCGTATTGAAAATGATGCGGGTATTGATATAATGTTCGATGTTTCTGCTAAATATGGTGGGCTAAGTAATTTGCAATTGTATGTGGTCATCTAATTGATTGAAAATCGACATTATAAACAGTTTGAAACACGTAATACAGAGACCTTTTATGGGAATTCACCAAGTTGCTACCGTGATGCAGGGGTTGATCCAAGTACACAAACACTTGTATCAATCCAAACACCAAATTATGATGATGGGGCATGCCAAAATGATCCTGTTAATGATGAGAATTCGGAAGATGATGAAGATTATGAAAAATAAAAAGACACGGATGTAGATGCATTACTAGATGATGTTGATGATGGATATGAAGATCGTAGTAGTGATTTTGATATAGATTTGGGCGATGGTGATGATGGCCCGATTGATAATGACTTGTAAACACATTTGGTTCATTATAAAGCAATAGAAAATCGGAGGTACGAGAGAGCAGATTACCCTTTTTTACAGTGATATTGATGATATTGCTCGACAAGAAGAGGGGTTGATTGATTCTAATAATCAACTCAATTTTCCGGTTTGGGATCCAAAGAAAGACGAAATTTCTAAATGGATACGCTTTTTTAACAAAAACGAGACTCAATTTGACATAAAAAAATACCATATTAGAACTAATCAGAGGTTCGGGGTAAGAAAGATCACAACTCATTCCTGGGCAATAGCATGTCTACTCAAATAATATCCATGCAATTTTTATATTCGTGTGAGTAGGTGACAATAACATTTCAGAAGGAAAAGTCGTTAATAAATGTATACCTGCACCCAAAGGAAAGTTTGCCCTGATACTCATTTGGCCTAATAGAAATAGGTTGCGTACATAGCAACCCATCTCATGCACAAAGTTGTATCAATAAAAAATATATATGAAATACTATCAAAACATATGATTTCAAATCAAAAAAAGAAAAAAAAACGAAAACAATATCATAACGTTTAATTAAAATGTTAAAGCATACCTGCAGAATATTCAGAAATCCATCACATTGGCTAGTCTCGGGGTAAGTGGCACATCAAAGTTCACTATATAAAAAGTCTAAACATGCACTACCCCAACTGTACATGTATATTCTCTCAATATCTATTAGTAAAGGGAGATAAAACAGCTTTACCTTGCTGTTAGTACGATATGGCATCACATTAGCCCCATTTGCTATCAAATTATTGGCACACGTATACCTATCAACCAAGTCTGGGGAGGAATCAGCGGGAAGGCTACCAAACTCAGAAACATGTGTCTTAAGCCACTTAATCTTTAGACTACTTCCATCAAACACTGCATCAGGTGGGCAACACCTAGAAGCTCCGCACATAAGATCCGCCAATCTGGAAGTACGGGAAAATCTGAATCGGTAACGGATAACCCATCAATCGGCAACCCGGACAGCATCCCGATATCCTCTAATGTGATGGTCATCTCACCAAAAGGGAGGTGGAATGTATGGGTTTCCGGACGCCATCTCTCAATCAACGCCTCAAATAAAGCCCAGTAATACTGCACTCTCCCGATCAAATGAACTCACAAAAACCCAGCCACTGCTAATCTCTGCTGAATAACGGGAGCTATAACATCTAGATTCTGGCATGGTCGCACCACGGCGAAATGATAAACTCGAAACGTCAGGATTTGCCCAAATATATCGAGCTCGATGGAAGTGATGTAAATTCAACACAGAAGGATCAAAAGGCCCAGGATCAACAAAAGTATCCATCTATTAATCAAAACAACACAAACACAAGTATTATTTTGACAAATCAAATACTCTAGGAAGTGTTATTTTAACAAGTGTTATTTCCACAAATCAACACAAACACAAATATTACTTTCACAAATCAATATACTTTAAGAAATACTCACAACACAAAATATCCCCAAAATTTGATTAAAAATAAACCATACTCTAGGAAATACTCACAAATCAATCAAATACAACCAAAATCATAACATTTGTTCAAATAAGTACTACTTCAATGGAATGAATGGAAAAACTTAGAAAAAAATACCCAAAATTCGTTCAAATTAAACCTAAAATGACCAAATTCAAACTCAAACCTAAATCCTAAATTCACAAGCACAACTCATTCTAACCTTCAAAAAATGGAAATATGGGAAGATAATGAAAACTTAACAATTGTGAAGAATCACTTGAATAGAGGGATTTTGAATTTGGCAAAATGATCTTGAAAAATCGTCTTCCTTAGCTCTCTTCTTCTTCTTCCTTTGTTTTTTTCTTTCTTTTGTAATCTGCAAACTCGCTGAAGGGAGGATTGAAATCTCGCTTAAACTCGCCAAATCAATTGGCGAGTTTCATTACGACATCATTTTTTCCCTGCCCTGTTTTCCATATCGTTATTTCCTCCATCAATATTTTGAGTGGAGTTGAGGCCATCTCTGTCTTGCTTCTGTTGTTGATCTGATGGCTGACCTTGCCTCTTTGAACGAGCTAGTTTTGGAGTCAGAAAGAGATTCTTCCCCTTTTTATAGTACCACCGACATCTTTTCTGGGCATGAATCCTATTTTCATCATCATGCCGATCCTAAATGAAACTAAGTTCTCGCACTCCTTCGTCTTCAAATTCTCTTCGTAAGGCACAACCTGTTATTTGTATCAACCGCAAAGCCCTTCAGAAAGAAATACAACATAAAATAAGAAAGGCTTGGTTACGGGAACCGACGGTGACGAAGGTTACCTACTTTCGGTGGACGCGGAGCCAACGAGTTTAGTCGAACAGTGTAAGGAGTCTAAGGTTACAAAAGCGTTCGCTAACTTTGATAGGCATAAAATTGCAAGCAAATAGAGCAGAGAGCTTACCCTCTTAAAATGCAGGAATAAAAAAGAAAAATTTGAATAAAATAACCGTCATTCCATTTGGCGAGTTTGAACCGACAAATGTCAAACTCGCTAAATGATTTAGCGAGTTTTTAAAAAAATGGACATTTTGGCAAATAGTTTGGAATGGTTGTTATTTTGAGAATTATATTTTTAAAAAGGAATATTTTGAGAAAAAAATCAGAGGGGAGGTGGGGTTTTATTTGGGGGTTAATTTTATTGTTTCATCCCCGCTTTTATTTATTTCACTTAGGCCCTTAACATTTAAATATCAATTCAAACTAATTAAATTTGTTAATTAGTGACACTTGCTACTTAACCGTATTTTTATGTAAATCCTCAAAAACCCTTAACTAGCAAAAATTTACATATTGAACCGTGATATGGCTAAAAATAAATAGAGAATTGTTTTTCACCCCCGCACATTTACTTAATACCCCCGCATTACTAAGTTTACTTGTAAAAATTAAAACTACACCACCATTATTACTATTCTACCCTTTTAAACCCTTCAATAAACACCCTCCTAAACTATCAAAATACACCCACACCCACCCCACACCGACACCCACCCACTTACACCTACAAACACACAAACAAGGCAAAAAAGGAAAAAAAATAATCAAACAAGGCAGCTTTGGGAGGGAGAGCCCTTGAACCCTAGGTAATATTTGCCCTCTTTTATCTTCAATTTTAGTGAATCCTTGTCATACTTGGATAATTGAATGTTTAAATTGTTGATAGGCATATCAAGGAAGGAGCTATATCAACATCTGAGCAAGAAACAACTATAGTAGTGAATGTCGAGCAGTAAGTTTTTCCTTCAATTCAAAATTCAAAATTAAAGTTATATCTATATTTTGTTTAACTTGTTTCAAGAATGCAAGAAAAATTAAAATTTTGAAGATTCTGTGTTCAAAATCATGGTTTAGCATAAAGTTGTGTCGGCGTCGACCCTGGTTTACCGTGTGCATATTGTTAAAAATCGGCCACACTTTGCCGAACAGATAGTCCACTGGGCAGTCAACAGTGGCCGAATTGTTATATACATCGCGAAGCGGCCGAACAACAGGCCTAAGAGCGGCATACTGTAACCGAACAATCATTAAACTGGCGGCCATGCATGGCTGAACATTGGTTAAACTAACGGTCGTTGTTGGCCGAACATTGGTTAATTTGGCAGTCACTGTTGGCCGAACCATGGCTAAACCGGCGGACATATTTGGCCGAACCTTGGTTAAACTGGTGGCAAACATTGGCCGAACAGATTGTTGATTCGCGATCGATGTGCGAACAAAGCCAATTGCATCAAAACTTAGTTTTATCAATGTTTTTTTATTTACTCATTAGTGATTAAATTTGCTCAATATTTTCATGTTATTGTATTTTTCTCATTTGCTTTTGTAGTTTTGTCATACATATGAGGATGGAAAAACGACCAACTATGTCCGCCAGAAAAGAAATGGAATAATCATGTATCCAAGTACACCATGACCCAAACCAGGGAGGTGAAGGATCCGAAAATGCATTTGAACATTTTCGGAGGAAAAATGAAGGGAAGTTGATCATGGGAATGAGCGGGGCATTGAGGAAGCGGGAGGAGAAAGAGAAGGCCAAGTAGTAGTTGGTACATTTCCTTTTCCTAGGGGTCCAATGGTGGATATTTGCTTCATTCATATGGGAATCATGTCTCATCCATAATATGGATTGGTAATGAGTGGGGTATTAAAATGCATCAATCACACAACAAAAATGAAAGAATGGACTTTGGGACCGGAAACATCTCGCGAGGTTCGCCGTATTATCAAGAAGTGCTATTTTCACCGTGTAAAAAATTATCATATTCTGACGTAGACAAGGTGTTAGTGAGTGCCTTTGTGGAACGTTGGCATCCGGAAACCAATAGTTTCCATTTTCCCTTTGGGGAGATGACCATCACATTAGATGATGTGATGTGTCTTATCGGGCTTTCTCGAGGGTCGTCCATTGATCTCCAATGGAAATATGCGAGGTCAGTCCATTGATCTCCAATGGAAAAAAATCTGAGTTGTTACCTGTGTCACTTATTTATGAAGTGTTGGGAGTGACAAATTAAAAGGCTTTAGAATCAATGGCAGGTTATAGGGGTGCGTCCATTAAACTTGAGTGATTGCGTAGTAAATTTGACGATGACTTAACATCAAACGACCCTGCCACTTGTGCGTATGCAGCGAAGGGATACATGTTATACATATTAGGTTGTACATTATTTACCAACAAGAGTGGGAGTCGTGTGAGCCCCAGTTATTTATAGTTTTTGAGAGATGAGCAGGGTGTTGTTGGGTATGCTTGGGGAGTTGGAGCCTTGAATTTTCTCTACAAACAACTAGGGCAAGCATCCAGACACAAATGCAGCATTCTTTGGTTATCTTACGCTATTAGAGGTATGTAACTATTACTTGAATATATTATGTCTATATCTTCTATATGTTTCTTATTTAATAATAATAAAATATGTATAAATATATATATATATATATACATTTAGTAATATTTTTTAATCAATGTATGTGATTTTTCAGGCATGTATATATGAGAGATTTCCTACTTTTAGGCCTGATCATAATGTTGAATACGATGGTATCCAGGCGCTTGCAATGAATTGGCCACCACCTAAGGGCCAAGGAAGATCGGTTGACTCTTTGAAGTCTAAGCGGGAGAAGATTGGCACACTAAAGGGAACAGATGTAAGGATTTTATGATGTATTTCATTTTTGTTTATGTTCTTAATAGTTTCAATAGATTATTGAAACTTTTTTTTTTGGACTCCGTATACACCTAATGTGAGAGAGAAGTTTCATTAGTCATCTAGTTCTCTGTATCGTGGAAGTATATGTATTAGATCCGTCATTGAGCCATATCATCCGGACGATGTGGTACCGAGACGCTTTGGTTATATTCAAAGAGTTTCGAAACTTCCTATTGCACATACCATTATTTCGAGAACAACCTCAAAGAATTATGCTATGTGGGAGACATTTGCGAGAATATTTCCGTCACTGGCAAAGGTATGTTCTCACAGATGAGGAAGTTGGCACACATGCCGGATACCACACGAGACAACTTCGATTGTTTCGAGTGGTATGTCCAGCATTCACATCCTATTGTGCACCCCGTATAATTAAGGTCTCACGCAGTTCAGAGGACCACTGAAGTTGTTTTGCCAGATCCGTGGGGAATGGTTAGATCCGTGGAATCACTTATTCAAATATGGTCATCCAGGGTTCCCTCGCTCACATTAGGATGAGGCTATGCAAATCATTTATCAGCGTACACATCTTTATCGGCTCCATCTCGAGCGCAGACTAGACCATCGACTTCTCATCCACGTGGTTCTAGGCGACATTGAATTTGTTAGTGATTAGCTTTGTGTAATTTGACTTGTTTGATGGTGGAACAATAGTTTTTTTTTATGTGTTTGATGTTATTGGCCTTAATGGATTTCGCGTCCTAGTCATGTATTAAATTTGAATACTGTTTAAGTTATGTAATGTTTAATTTGTTTGACAAATTGTTCTAACATATTTTAGTTTAATTTGTTTGACAGTTTGTTTTAACATATCGTGGTTTATTTTGTAATCTATCCATTGTTGGCATTGAATGAAATTTGGCGGGGCAAAAAATTTCAGGCGGGGCAAAAAAATTCAGGAGGTTTTTTACAATCTGTTCGGCAGTTACCAGCCAAACATGTTGTCCCCGTTCGGCAGGTACCAGTCAAACAATTTGCATATGTTCGGCAGGTACTAGCCAAACATCTTGCACATGTTCGGCCAACACCTGCCGAACATTTTGTCCATGTACGAAAATTATTGACCAAACATTTTAGCCATGTTCGGCCAAATGTGGCCAAACAAGACTTAATCGGTGGTCAATGTTGAACAAAAATAAGTACGTACGAGCAACTAGTTCACACAAACACAAGCGTTCAAATAACAATTAATCCAAATAAACCAAAATATCAAATTAATCCAATACATAAATCTAAATCTAACGTTTAAATTACATATTACCAATGATATAGTACCAAAATGATATATTGTTTGTACAATAACGTTCAAAATTACATCAATTCTCTACAATCCTCCTGCTATAGTATTGTAGCCATCCTGTTGCACATAAATAATGACTTGAGTGCCATTTGTATGCTACAAGTGGTAATGGACATCATTCCTTCAAATGAACTTACATGATATTAACGCTCCAATAATGAATCCAAATAAAAATAAAAATATATAACCAATCCTAAAACATAATATTGAGAGTTGATGTTACCTGAATGTAGTGATTTCCGTTGAAGTACCCAACAGAAATAAGCTTTGGGTTATTAGGTATTGGTGTTCGAAGATGAAGAAATGTGTATGATATGTTGGTGCTTAAACATACAAGAGCAACGTTGAATGCAGATGCAACCAAGTAACCCATATCTGGCAGGTCAAACCAACGACCTTCTGGTGCAGGAGTCTCATAACAATTGAGAATTTGTTTCACTTCCTCGACACGACCATGTTCTAAGAATATGGGACTGTATAATTCGTCATGAGCATATAACTCTTGCCATAATAGAGATCGAATCATAGGCCATTCATATCCATGTCCAAGTAACCCCGCGATAGAACGAAAACCGCAATGACCATCACCTATCACGTCTATTGTTTTCTCAATATGACAACGCATGTAATGATGAGATTGATCAATGATAATCGATGACATCTCAAGTCTCGTTTTTCGAGGGAAAGGCTATACAAAAATTTAGAATAAGGCAATATATATTCAATTTAAATGAATAAACGTTGAAATATTACGATGATTAAACTGAATAATAAAAATAAGCAAGATAATTATCGATAACTTGGCCTTTGATGTGAACATCAGAGAGCTATGATTATCATCAACATCTAATACAATTGGTTTGACCTTTAAGCAACCATCGAGAATGGCCTGCACATACTCAAAGTAGCTGGGATTATGTTTTGTTGATTTGACAATTTTAGCTTTTATCTATTTGGGACGACATTTATTGTTTGTTTTCACTACGGGTTCACTAACCATCGTCATTTACGAATTGCAAATATCCGCCATTCTCCTCGCAATTAAAGTCTTCTGCAACTCTGGAGCGGCCTCAAATCTAGTATCAAGATTATTCTTCCACTCATTATATCGATCACGAACGTCATGTTGAAAGTCACCATTATGGCATGTAATCGGCAAGGCGTCTAACTTTCGGCAGAAAGCATGAACATCATTAAGTGGGATGGGATCCCCCAATGTGATATAATCTGTAAGCTCATGTGGACAATGAAGTCCGTATACCGATCTCAAATAACACCGACATAACAAAGCATCCACCCCATTATCACCTAGAAACTTGATTTGTTCATCTATCAAACCCAATGCATGCTCCGACACCATACCTCCTAGCTCAGTAAACATACTTGAGTTGAATATAAGTTGCACTTTAGTCTTACTTTTCTCAAATGAGTGCATAATTGCAATATGAGGCAACTCAATAAGTTTATGAATTTGAACCCAACATGTTTCAAATGACCCGTTGCTCGATCCAAGTTGTTTTTTCAACATGGCATGTTGACTCTCCACCCTAAAATAATAGTAGCATAAGTTACATATTTGATTATCAATTCTTTAACAAAATATATGAAATATTGAAAATAAAGCTTGATAGTTATACCTGTTTGTTGTCAAGTTGTCAAAGTGCATAACCTTATCAGTCCAACAAGACAAACCTTTCTTTGTATGGCTCAATCCATTGTTCCATGGCATACTTAACAGCGGTTGGGAATTCTTTGAAATCTTCATTTAATCGATATACTCAGTCATTAAATCTTGTTTCCGACTTCGAAGTAACCAATAGATTCCAAGTAAGATTAAAACCATCCCACTTCTCTTTCTTACCCAAAATTTTCTTGCAGCTTGCAAGAATGTTTTTGTTAATATGCCACCGACAAATAAAATGGTTTGATGTAGGGAAGGTTATGCACGGATTGCATTCATCAAAGTAAGTTTTCTATACGTGACAATATCATTAGGAAGGCATGACGGATCCATAAGTCCCTTCAATATTGTCAAAGCCCAGTGTAGTTGTCTTCTTTCTCAAACTCTAAGTATGCGGCAGCAATGAAGAAGGTCATTTGTGTTGATGTCACTCCTACAATTTCTAGCAAAGGTAACTTGTACCTATTAGTCTTGTAAGTGCAATCCATCAATATAACATATGTAAAAGCACGCATCAAATCGATGCTACGCGGGTGAGCAAAAAACAAATCATTAATTGTGTTCGTCTTCTCGCATCGCCCGAAAAGATGGTAATAACTATGCTCGTTCAATTTAAACATGAATTGTTGTACTTCTAATCGGCTGCTCGCTCATTTACTTTATTTTTCACGCGTACATTATATACGGTCCGAATCGTGGACTTGTAATTTTAGAATTTCTCTTTTAAGCTAAAAAGAATATCATTTGGACGGCTATTCGCATAGTGACATATCTACGACATGCTCCTCCTCCGATTTCACCATTCTACCTGCAAAAGAGTGACCCACCATAGAATCGAAAAGGATGATTGTGAACCCCACATCCTAGTTCCAATTGCCATTTACCTTCATAATTGACTTGCCTAACCAACAACTTGAATGGACATCCACATTTCTTTGTTTCACTATCTCTATTTTTCTTAGATTTCTTTTCCTCTACGTTTCCAACATTATTTTGAACCGCTACTTTAGACATTCGGGAGACTTTCTTTGACTCACGATAAATGCCGCTACGTTCACAAGTTAAAGTCATTCGAGATTTCGTATTACGACACCCATTGTCAGACTTACCAATCACAATAATAAAACCATTCTCCATTCCTTTATCACTCACCCATTCACATAATCTTTCCCGATAAATAAAGTAAAATGGCATTGTGAACACATGTGTGAGGTCTGGAATCACATATTCAAATTCAACAATTTCATGATCGTCTGAATATTCGTTTGTATACTGCAAATATATTTTCAAATAAAAAGTTACGTTACATGCGTACTGCTCATAAAAGAGTGGGGGAACAATTTCAAAAGGGATCACATCTGATTGAACAATTTCAAAATCTATGTTTAATTAATTTTAAAATGTTTGGTCAACACTGTCTGAACATTGTTCAAATGTTCGGCCAATGTTGATTGAACATCATTACAATGTTCGGCAGTGCTTGTAGGACTATGGTAGATTGTTCGGTCAATAGTTACCGAACAATTCAAATATGTTTGGCAATTACTGGCCGAACAGTGGACGATGAAAGTTTTTTTTTTTAATATAAAACAAAAACAATTTGTAATGTCAAAATACTTACATTTAAGCATTGATCATCGGGTGTTGTTTCATTCATAATTGAACTTTAACGCAATATAGTAAAATAGAGAATTTTGTAAAATGAGCAAGGAATATTTTTTTATTTACCAACTGTAGAAGAAGAGTAGAAGGGGTCGTGTTAAAGAATGGTACACTTTTAGGGTTTAATGCGAGTGAAAATTTAATAAATTTTGCGGATGTATTTATTAGACAGGTGAGTAATTCGAAAAAATTCAATTGCGGATATACAACATCTTAATGAAGGATAATAAAGTCATTTCAATTAATGACATTTTTTTTTAAATTGTATTACAAAGTTATTAAATAATTATATGGGGGTAAATACAATTCTCAAAAAAATATCAGACCCTATATATAGAAAACCTCCCTCGATTTCTTGCTTTAAATTATCATTTGCCAGAATAGTAAACGGGAAGGTATGCAATCAGATCTGAATCTTTTGACAGACTTTCAGCGGCTGATTGGGCGGCTCTGATCCAATATTCCCTCTGTCCCGTCCGATTTAGGATATTTTTCTATTTTGGGCGTCCCATTCGACTTAGGACAACCCCAAAATGAAAAGTACTTTATTAATGGGACCCACATTTACACTCACAACAAATTTTCACTCATTACTCCCTACCCCACTTTCTCTCACCTACATCACTTTTCATACTCACAACATCCACTCACTTACACTTTTTTCTTAATTCCCGTGCCCAATCTAAACGTCCTAAGTCGGGCGGGACGGAGGGAGTAAATCAAAAGCTCCCCTCTTACTTGTACTAACGCCGTACAACCTCCGTTAGCGCGTGAGACAAGTGCGTGTTTCAACTTTCTCTTGATAATGCGTTGAAAACCTTGACTGAGCTGTTCATATGGAGTAGATTTTTATTAAGACAAAATACAACTGCCCCATCTCTCTGTCCCTTTCTCCCTCCCTACTACTCAGTAGTTTTTTTTTTTTTTGGGATTTTCTTTGATTTTCTCTCCTCAATCATTCAATCAAGGTACTTTCATTCAAAATTTCCCTCTCTTTCTGTATTTATCCGCCTTAATTTGACCTAACATTTGTATTTTTGAGCTGAAATTTTTGATCTGTTGTCTATTGTTTTCAATAGTTGCTTGTCTGTTATTCTGTTTGTATGTATAGATCTGTTGATCGCTAAATGTCTGTCTAAATTTGGGGTTGAGACAAGTGCGTGTTTTGTGTGTGTGTTTCAATTTTTCTAATTTACTGATAATCTCATAGAAGTTTTACCTGATTTCTTGCTCAATTTGGGGCCGAGAAAACCAAGCACGGTTTAGCTGTTATCCATGGAGTATGATCTGGGAAAGGAGAAAGGAAACTATTTGTCAATTTAATTTTACGTTATTTTCTCCTTATTTCATTTATTTTCTAGTCAACACAGTTGAGTGGCGCGGGGTTCATATTAAATAAACTAAGTAGTGCAAGTATCCTTGGCTTGAATATTCCTGTGATAACCCCCCCCCCCCTTTTTTTTTTTTTTTTTTAATATTTTCTACTTTCTGGGTGGCATCACATGGACTAGACTGATTTACAAGGTGGGGAATTCGGACTGAACACCAGCCCCATTTTGTTATAATCTAGGTCGTTTGATTATACATTAAGAGTATTATTGTATTTTGACCTCCCGCCTTCCACCAGCAAGGGCCATCCTTTGTAAGAGATTTAACTTTGACTGTTGAACAATCCAACTTTTGTGTCATCAGACTGAGGCACATCCAATTTACAATATAAACTGCCAGTTTATGTGCTTCTAAGTTAATTTGTTCTTTGGGTAGAGCCACTGGTTGTTTGTGCAGAATGTGATTTATTCAGGCTTTCTTCATCACCTGAAGTCACAGCATCAACACATTTTCATCAGTATGAATCAATCTTTGTTTAATTCCTAATTTAATTGTGAAGAAACCATATATTAAAGCCATGTCCATTTCATACTTTTCAATTTTCATATTAACATAATAATATTAGTTATCCTCATGTCTCATTATTGTATCTTTCATAGACATTCCCAGATGTATAATAATTACATCTATGACCAAAAAAAAAAGGACTAGGAGTATAATATTTTTGCCTGCGAAAGGGTATCTTCCTTTTGGCCCACCGAAACGAACTTTGATGATTATCAGGATCAATTTTTTTCCGAGTATGACCGATAGATCGAAGGAGATAGTTATTCATGATTTCACTCAGAAGCAGCTTGAACTACCCAATTTCAGATATCATCTCCTTTGTTCATCAGTTAATTTCTATATTGGTTGATTGAGAACTTAGGTTCACTCTTGTCCCTTTCTTTTGGAAGATATTCATCTTTTTTTTTTTTTTTTTTTTGCTTTCTCGAAGTAGTTTTATTATTGATACACTATACCTCTAATAGTTACTCTGCAATTTATTTTATTTTCCTGATATATATATACTCCCTCCGTCCCAGTGATCTTTGGAAATTTTGAAATGGCACGGGAATTAAGGAATATTATTATAGTATTAGGAGAGAGAATGAGTGGAAGAAGTGTTGTGAGTGTGAAAAATTAAATAGGAGAGAGAATGAGTGGGATGAATAGTTAGGAGAGAGAATGTTGTGAGTGTAAAAGTAAAGTAGGAGAGAGAATGAGTGGGATAGAAAGAGTATAAAAATAATAAAAACTTTCTATTTTGGGATTTCTTAAGATTAGCGGGACGCCCAAAATAGAAACTTTTTTTAAGATCGGTGGGACGGAGGGAGTATATACTAGCCTATGCCCTAGTCCAAGGCCACGTTTTTTAATTTTTTTTAGCTAATTTTTTTTTTTAAAGGGCAAAATGAGAAAGGGACAAAATAGTGAGGGCAAAATGGGAATTTCCACCGATGGAACTGTTCATTGAACAGTAGAAGACCACCCTCATTTATACTATAGATATATATATATATATATATGTATATATATATATATGTATATATATATATATATGTATATATATACATACATACATACCATTTTCGGGTTGCATCACAGGTCAATTTTACTTGATCAAAGTAGCTTCTTTGTGAGTATTTCCCCTTTGTTTCTGTACAATATATTTTAGCCATTGGGTTTCTCTCAAAATATGTCTGTGAAAGTAATGTGTCTTAGACTCTTTGTCCTTGTCAAACATTACTGTGGTAGTTTCCTTCACAAATTGATACAGAATTTCTACTCGGTTTTACATATAGCCTTTTTTATCTATCAGAGATAACTTGGTTAGCTGGTGGTCATTGCTATCAGTCACTATGTTCCGTCGTCGCGGTTCTTCCCAACAAGAACCGGAACATCATGAGATGCAGCCTGAGCTGAAGGTAATTGCCATTTGTCGATATGCAGTTCAGGGCTGACATTTGGTAAATTATTTTTTGTGGATCAGATTTGAATAATACAGGAAATGTTATTGCATTTTAAAATGATTTTTTCTTATTTGATGTTCCTTACTCAATCTGGCTTACTATAAATGCAGGTTAATGAGCTTAAAGCTGCTCTAGGACCACTTTCAGGACGGAGCTTACAATATTGTAGTGATGCGTGTTTGAAAAGATACTTAGAAGCTCGAAACTGGAATGTGGACAAAGCAAAAAAGATGCTGGAAGAGACTCTTAATTGGAGATCAACCTACAAGCCAGAAGAAATTCGCTGGGTAAGTGGAGAAAGCTACCTGCTTATTGAGAACAGTGACGGAGCCAGAAGGTTTTCAAAAGGGAGGCAAAAAAATTTCACTAATTAAAGAGGGTAAAATAAAATTTAGAGTATTTTTTCTTTACATAGATGGGGGTAAAATTTCATTTATTGCACTATTTTCTTAATAAAATGTACACTAATAATTCATTTGCTTTTTATATCAAATGGAGGCAAAACCCCCCACTAGCCTGGCTCTAGCTCTGCCAGTGATTTGAATTATTTCTGCAACTATCTACTGTACAATCAGATTTAGGGATAAAAGTTCTTTTGACCACCTAAAACTGTAACTTGTTAGCATGAAGTTGCAAGTGAGGGGGAGACTGGGAAAATATACAGAGCAAATTTACATGACCGCTATGGGAGAACTGTTCTTATCATGAAACCAGGAAAGCAGGTGATACAAATTACCACTAAACTTTGTATGGTCTTAACACTTTCATTCTCATACTGATGATTTAGAACTTTGCTGTTTCATTTTATGCAGAATACAACATCAAATGACAACCAGATCAAACATTTGGTATATCTCTTGGAGAATGCGATTCTTAATCTTCCAGAAGGTCAAGAAGAAATGGCATGGTTAATTGACTTCACTGGCTGGTCTCTCAGCACCAACGTGGCAATGAAAACCACTCGAGAGTCTATCAGTGTTCTACAAAATCACTATCCTCAGAGGCTAGCTGTAGCATTTTTATACAATCCTCCACGACTTTTTGAAGCATTTTGGAAGGTTCCTGTTCTCCACCCATGGAGCTAATCAGTAATTATAAAGGGCAAACTCCGTTTTCATCCATTGTACTTTCGAGGGCATTTCATTTTTTCTGTTAATACTTTTTTTCTTTCAAAAAGACCACTGTAGTTTGGAAAATGTTTCATTTCAATCCCAAATCCGTGCCTAAATCTGCAATTTTGGGGTCGAAAAGATACATTTTCCAAACCAAAGTGGTATTTTTTTTTAAGAAAAGAAGTATAACGGTAAAAGTCAAACACCATTGAAAGTACATGGATGAAAACGGAGTTTGGCCATATACTGTAAATATCAACAAATGGTGACTGATATACTGTGCTCTTCTGAATGTGCAGATTGTGAAGTATTTCTTGGATCCAAAAACTTTCCAGAAGGTGAAATTTGTGTATCCAAAGAACAAAGAGAGTGTGGAACTCATGAAAGCATACTTTGATATGGATAATCTCCCTACGGAGTTTGGAGGAAAAGCCACCATTGAGTATGACCATGAGGAGTTTTCAAGGTTAATGGCTCAGGATGATGTGAAATCCGCTAGCTTGTGGGGTTTTGATGAAAAGGTGGCCGGTGCAACAAATGGGCATATTGGAGCAGCCGTGGCCCCGGAGCCACAGAGCCTTGCCTCTCCTGCAAACTAAACTGCGTAGTAAATGCATGAAATAATCAAATTAAGCAACCTCTGTGGCATCTTTTGTATGCTGCAGTGTAATGAAAACGACTATTGGATTAACCACCGGGTGGCTGGTAAATGTTGAAGTTTGGCAAAAAAAAAGGGTCTTTAACCTGCCTAACCTCAGTTTTCATTGTATTTTGGAGTTTTAATATTTGCCTCTCCTAGTCATGTTACATTTGTGACACTGAATTATGTTGGAGCGGAAGTACATGTTCCCCGTGTTTCTATCGCAAGAGATGCACTAGGGACTAGATATTGATGATTTCCAGTATATTGCACTTCGTATTACAAGGCTCTGCATGTTTCAAGTTTTTCCAAATTACGAAGTTCAATTTGAGTTGATCATGAAAGTCAAAGTTTGACTATATTTTTGGGACGGGGGAGTAAGATATACATATGCCTACTGACAAACAAAATTTATTTACAAAATCTGATTACAAGTTCAATTAAATCTGCACTCATGGTTCTTGATTTTAAGCAACTCAAGCTCTATTCTCAACTTCTGTAATTGCATGCTACAACAGAATAAACCAAAAAGAAAGAAATGTAAACAGAAATGCACCATTTTGGTATGGAAAAAGAAAATTACCCACAAAACAGAACAGGGTGATTCAGGGACTAAAATGTAAAATGTGTGTTTAAGGGGAATTACGGAAGACGCCTCCTGAGGTTTCTACTGGTTGACTGGTAAGTACGGACAAGAAGACCAACTCCAATTCCTACTCCCAGACAAATGCCAAGGCCAATACCAACACCAACTCTCACACCAGCATTGAACCACGAGAGCTCTCCATCTTCACCATCCATGTATTCCATATTTCTCCAGTACATGTTGCCGTAGTTTTCATCGGAGGGGTCAGTTTTGTAATTTCTGTATTCTGCCACCTGCAACACAAAATGAATAAATTTGTCTTAGGAAACATCATTTAGTTCGAAACTTTGAAGGTTTCGAAACTTTGAAGGTTGAGCAGAGCAGCATCAGAAATAATTTGCTCCCTCCGTTCCAAAATGAGTGTCCAAAAATGTCAAAATTAACTCTTAATCAAGAGCAAATTTGTAAAATTTTTGGACATTCTTTTTGGGAAAGAGGGAGTACAAGGTTTTTACTTTACTGGCAGTTGGGTACTAAATCAAATATGTGAAGGAGAGTAATCTCAAATATGAAAAACAACGTTATGTCAGGCAAAGCTTAACAGCATATTAAGAAAAGTGGCAAAACATTCTTAGCTGAGCATATAACTCTAGACACGTGTAAATTTCTTAAGAATTTGGTTGCCAGCAGTGGCGAATCCAGAAATTTTGTAGAATGGGGCCAAAATTATGATAAAGTGGTACTTTTCCTAAACCAAAGGTGATAAAAAAGATGAAATTACAGTTTTTAGTGGTAAAAATGTTTTCTTGAACCTGAAGGCGGTAAAAATGACAGCTCCAAAATGAAGGGGTTGATTGACCACCATGAGATATGCATGGCTTCGCCACTTGCTAGGCATAAGATTGTAAAAACTTTGGGGTCTAAATGAGCAAAACTAAGTTAATCGGGATGAGTTGCTTAAGCTTGCCTTGACAGGCTTGGCAAGCTCCATATATAATTTAGCTTTATAAATCATAAGACCAACCTGCCAAAGTTTCAAGCAAAGATGCTCAGGACCAATTGACACCCCGAAAACTGTCAAGGATAGACTTTAAAAACTGGGCCCCACCAGTGCCATGCTTTTGGCAGAAGGCCCACATAGCAGTGGGGTCATGGACATGAAACAAAAGCTCATCTGTAATATTCTATCCATTTTTAAAAACATGTGCCATGGTCACCGTGCCCATAACACCCTGCATGCATTGGATAAGATTTGTTTGCCAGCCTAAAGATTATCAATCCGCAACGTGATGGATCTTTTTGAAACAAGAAACATGTTCCAATAGAGGAAGCATGTGGACATAGACCTAAAACATTATGAGGGGCTTTGATAATCTTCTTCTGAGTTCCCACTTGTGCTATATATCTTTAACTTTTGAATCTTGAAATATATGAATAATATGTCATTTATTAGGAGAGGAACACTATTGTGGGCCTAACACCTACATTTGAGTAATAGAGTCATTAACGTGTGCAGTTAACTACTTAAGGGAGTAAAATCTATGATTACTGGCCAGAGAAGTTTGAAGAGTGTATGTAAAATCCGGAAAGGGTTGTTAGTAAAAAACAATTCTAACCTCAACGGGGAATAATACGTGAGAATTTACATTCGGATAGTAAGTATGGGTGAATTTTCATTAGATGGTGTACAGAGTAGATCACTTTGTTATTAATTCCACAAGATAATAATCTCCCTTAGCCAATAAAGTAAGCATGCACCAAATTTGTCACGGTTCTACTTGTCGCATGCATTTTAGGAATACCCACCTCTAAAAAAAAAAAGACTTTTATAAGAAGTCTCATTGAGACCCAACTTCTTTTAATAACAGCCTTTCACTTCATATATTTCCTTTTGAATTCACCAGAATTATATCTACTTTGAAAAACATGTACTAGTTACATCATGTCACTGGAAGCAAGAAGTTGAATAACTGTTTCGCAGATTAATTTCATTGAAAAGTGAGACTTTATTGGGATAAACTATATAGAAACCAAGACATTTCCTTTTGGACAAAGGGAGTAAATTTTACTTCAAGTCCGAGGAAAGCATTTAGAAAACATAACTGTCATAGCATTGCTATACTACATAAAATTTATCATCGCATGTGTGGATAATACCCAGAAACCAAAGCAAACTTAAGTCAGACACAGTGTCTAGAATAAATGGAATTCAATGTGTACCTGAAGGTCAAGTCCTGATGGCACATCTTTCTGACATTCAGTTGTCTCGCACTCTGGAATTGAATCCAAAGAACCTTTTCTATTTTGCTTCTTCCGGATATTGATCTGCAACGTCTTGGTTAAGATAATCGGTGTTGCTGCAAAACTGCCAGCAACATATACTTCTATTGTTGGCGCCAGTGAATCGAAACCCCCAATTTGTCTTCCCTTCAAAAACCCAGTTCCAGCAGAAAGCATTGATTCACAATTCATGTTCCATCTCCTAACACTGTTCTTGGACTCACCCACAAGACCATTGCAATGAGCCATCTCCAAAACCCCACAAAGAACAGGATCCTCCCCATCAAAAACCTCAAATTTAACACTTCCTGTCAAACGTATACTATCAGTGCTCACAAATGTAACTTCTTCAAATTTCTTGTCGACACGATTCCTTCGGAGACAGCATGATGTTCCTTCTGAATTGATACTACATCTTGCACCATTTACTTCAAGAATGGTATCAGGGTTCAAAGGAACATGTCTTAGAGTGAGTCGTTCTGGCATATAACCATCCACTGGAAAATTGCTGATCCTTACATAAAGCACTCTTATATCAAACCAAGGTAATAATAATTTGACACAAGGTTGGTAAGCCGGGTGCTTAATTATCTGAAGGCCCGAATTAGGTGATGCATCTTTCTTCAGTAATTCATGAGAATTCTCCATAATTTAATATATGTTTGATCAATCTTCACTGAAGAAATCCCCAGATTTTACTACGATAATGAAATTGAAGACATACTCTCGAATCACAGATGCAGATGAATCCTGGATCAGAAACAACGAAGAATTTGCCTGTCAGAGAAATGAAATCAAGCATATGGGGTAGAGAATTCTGAAATCTACAATAAATTTAGAGAATTTCATCGCTTAACATTTGACAACTTTTTAAATAAAAGGGTAATTGCCAAAAACCCCAATAATCAAACCCATATATACACAGAAATCAGAGCAAATGAAGGATTGGCAGGTAGTAAACAAACCCTGAATTAAGGAACTGAAATCCTTGATATAAGGGAAAGGGAAGAAAGTATCAAAACAGAAAGGGTGAACAATCCTAATAAAAGGATTTAACCAATACGGAATTAAAAAAAAAAAAACATTGGGAACTAATTTTCTATTTCAAGTCAAATTAAATTCAAGCTAGAAAACTCAAACCCCAAAAATAGAATACACACACATCACACAGAGCAGAAAACTGTACAATTCCAATCAAAGAAAGCAAAAACCCAAACAAGAAATCCGTAAGCAAATATCAAATTCGATTGCGAAAATCTACCTGGGTCAGGCAGTAATTCAAAGCAAAACAAAGTCGAATCAATCCCGCACCTAATATAATTTATCAAATTTTCACACTCAAATGCGTGTTCTTTGGAAATTGTCTAGAGAGCAAAAAAAGAAAGAAACAATTTTCTCCAAAAGATGAGAAGAACAAAACAAAACCGCCCCTGAAATAAAGAATAATTACATGCGTCACACAAACTGCCAAAACCCTAATTCTCAGCACTCCGCTGTACAAGGAACGGCAAAATCAGAGCCACATAAAAATTGAAATTGAAAATTATCAATCAAACATACCATCCACAAGTGGAACAATCAATTGATCGCTGTCGAGCTCCAATATAACAGCTTATGATCACCCCACCTGAGGCTCAAATTGAAAAGAAAAAAAAAACTGGCTGAAATTGACCCCAAAGTCAATTCTGAATCAGCTTTCACTCTCTGGAATGAAAACGGAGAGAGATAATGAAGGAGAAATGGATGTAGAGAGAGAAAGAGTGTGAAATTGAGATGTATAGGCATGTTTAATAATGGAGATCTTATCCAAAAGGAAAGGGAGCAAAGTATGGCGAAATTGACATTCACGAGGTCGTTACTCTTTCAACGAAAGTGATGTCCCCTCCACCCCCACCTTAGGGTGACAATTAAGAAAGAGAAAATTACGTCATAGTCCCTCAATAATATCTAATCTACATTTTAAGACATCCTATTTCTTAATCTACTTTCTAATCCTAAAAAATATTTTATCCTACCATATAATCCCTCACTTAATTTAAATAATGTAATTATACACCCTCTCCTCCCCTCCCCACCCACCTACCCAGTCAAAAACACACAGTTTCTCTCTCTACCCCATCTCTAGCACCCCTCTCCCGCCGGCGACCCCTACCCTCCCCGTCTCCGGCGGACCCTACCTCCCCACCGCCGGCGAATCACCCTCCCGACCATATCCTCTCCCCACTTCAACCACCAACAACGCCGAGCAGCAACATCGCCAGATCTCCGGTCTATTTCTCAGATCTGGAACTCTCCGGCGACATTCTTACAAGTTAATCTCTATCTCTCTCATTTCCCGGCCACCACTATCATCCCAACCTCCGCCCTCCCTCCCAGTTTACACCCACATATAAACACTCCCTCCCTCTCTCACTCTCTATCTTTCTCTCTCTCCCTATATATATATATATATATATATATATATATATATATATATATATATATATATATATATATATATATTTGTGTCCGAAGGTGGGATTCATGTTTTCAGAGGTGGAGAATTTGGAAATGAACTTGCAGGAGTGCCTCACACTAAAGGTTTGACCAACTTTGACTTTTCAAAACTTATCTTAAATAAATATTTTTGTGTGTTTAGAACTGTCTTTGTCTTGTTCATCCTGACTTTCAGTTTATGAAACTCTGTTTGTTTGTGAGTTGGTTTTGTTTGTAGTAATGTCATTTTCATATTTTAAATCCCTCATAATATGGATTTTCTTGTTCTTATTGCATTTCCAGTTCCAAGAATCCCTGAAATTGTGGCCTTTTGTCTTTGTTAATTAAATTTCCTTGGTTCTGATGTTTATTAATCAATAAATTTGAAAGAAATTTGGACATTTATTTTGGGACGGAGGAAGTATTTTTGTTAAATTAACACTTTATTAGCTATATTGGGAATTTGGGATGTTCACTTAACATTAATTATGTCTTGTTTTAACTAGATTATGATGACTATGGTCGAGATGATCAGTTCAGTTTTGGGAACAGACAAGGTCCTAATGAAGCTGATAGAAAATAGAAATGGATGTGGAGCTCGTCTCTTGTTGGTTGCCCATTTGCTATGTAACTTTTGCCTTTGCTTTTACTAGCTTGTTGTTAATTTAAAGAGTGCATTGCCAGACTGTCTTGGTACATTTATGTTCCATATAATACTTAGTCTAAATATAAATGAAATGTGTTGTAAATGTGCATTTTTATTAGGCTTTGAAAGTGAGATGTTAAAAAATGTAGATGAAGAATGGTGTTGTGCTCTCTGTAGTCAATATAAATGTATACTCTCTGTATTATGCTATACTATTTTCCATCCTAAAGTTGTACTCCCTATCTCTCTACCTCTCTCATTTTTCTTATGATTTTATGATTTGCTGTCATAATAAATTTTAATTTAAAAAAAAAGGAATATAATTATTTCCTCCATCCGAATATTAAAAAAAATCAAATTTTCTCTTAATTAAATTAAATGTATATTTGAAAAAATAGACATTTATTTTGAGACGGAAATAATATAATATGATTTCTAGAAACAACGTATTGTTAAAAGTTTCACTTGGCAAACATTTATAAAATTTTTTCTTATTAGTTTGGTTGACAACTGAGATAAGTTCTCAGTTGTTTGGTCGCCGGAGTTGATCGTGTTCTTATCTTAGTAGTTTACTTAATAACTGAGAACTTACCGATAAGTTAGGTTCTCAGTTGTTTGGTCGCCGGAGTTGGTGGTCGCCGGAGTTGATCGTGTTCTTAGTAGTTTAGTTGACAACTGAGAACTTACTGATAAGTTAAGTTTTCAGTTGTTTGGTAACCGGAGAGATCGCCGAAGTTGGTAGTCGCCGGAGTTAATTGTGTTCTTAGTAGTTTAGTTGACAACTGAGAACTTACTGTTAAGTTAAGTTCTCAGTTGTTTGGTCACCGGAGAGGTTGCCGGAGTTAATCGTGTTCTTATTAGTTTAGTTGACAACTGAGAACTTGCTGATAAGTTAAGTTCTCAGTTGTTTGGTCCCCGGATAGGTCGCCGGAGTTGGTGATCGTCGGAGTTGATCATGTTCTTAGTAGTTTAGTTGACAACTGAGAACTTACTGATAAGTTCTCAGTTGTTTAGTCGCCGGAGTTGATCGCGTTCTTAGTAGCTTAGTTGACAACTGAGAACTTACTGATAAGTTCTCAGTTGTTTGGTTGCCGGAGTTGGTGATCGTCGAAGTTGATCGTGTTTTTAGTGGAGACAGTTGAGAACTTACTGATAAGTTAAGTTCTCAGTTGTTTGGCCGCCGGATAGATCGCCAGAGTTGATCGTGTTCTTAGGTGTTTAGTTGACAACTGAGAACTTACTGATAAGTTAAGTTCTCAGTTGTTTTGCTCCTTGGGAGAGGTCGCTAGGAGTTGGTAGTCGCGGAGTTAATTGTGTTCTTAGTAGTTTTAGTTGACAACTGAGAACTTACTGATAAGTTAAGTTCTCAGTTGTTTGGTCGCTTCGGAGAGGTCGCGGAGTTGGTGGTCGCCGGAGTTGGTAGTCGCCGGAGTTAATTGTGTTCTTAGTAGTTTAGTTGACAACTAAGAACTTACTGATAAGTTAAGTTCTCAATTTTTGGTCGCTGAGAGGTCGCCGGAGTTGGTGGTCGCGGAGTTGGTAGTCGCCTGAGTTAATTGTGTTCTTAGTAGTTTAGTTGACAGCGAGAACTTGCCGATAAGTTAAGTTCTCAGTTGTTTTGTCGCCGGAGAGGTCGCCGGAGTTGGTAGTCGCCGGAGTTAATTGTGTTCTTAGTAGTTTTAGTTGACAACTGAGAACTTACTGATAAGTTAAGTTCTCAGTTGTTTGGTCGCCGGAGAGGTCGCCGGGAGTTGGTAGTGCCGGAGTTAATTGTGTTCTTAGTAGTTTTAGTTGACAACTGAGAACTTACTGATAAGTTAAGTTCTCAGTTGTTTGGTCGCCGGAGAGGTCGCCGGCGTTAAAAAAAAAAAAAAAAAAAAAAAAAAGTCGCCGGAAAAAGTCGCCGGAGTTGGTCGCCGGAGTTGATGGTTGCCGGAAGTGTTGACCGGAGAAGATGGGGAGGGGGTGATATAAGGTGAGGGTGGTTGGAGAGAAATTAAATTGTTGAAGAGAATGGACTTAGTGAAATGATAGGAGGGTGAACGTAGTAAAATGTTGGAAGGGTGTAGTTATTAAGCTAGGGACTAAATGGTTAATCAAATTATAAATTGTCTTAGGAAGTAGTTTTGTTTCTATTGAGGGATTATTTGGTAAATGCCTCATTAAGAAATGGCGCTAAACCTAACATTCAACGGTAATTTTTTTTTTCTACGATTTCTCAAGCCATAATCATTCTGGCTTTCTAAAATACCCCCAATCCACTCGCTCCCTTTCGGAAACCTTGGTGTTTTCTATTTTGATTGTCTAAAAAATGGTGAAAATTAGAGAGGGAGTGTATTAGAAGATAATGTGAAAAGGTTGAATCGAGTCGCATGCTGCGTGAGCAAGTTTTGCAATATATCTCAATTTTTTGCGTTTTGGTGATCAGAAGAATCCCGCCTTTATGTTGCCGCATCATATGGTTGCATAAAGAGTGGCTATATGACCACACCATGCGATCACGTGTAGGCTTGAAAAAGTCAAAAAATTGGGTCGCGTCTGGAATAGGATATCCTAATACTGTATGATTTGCTTAAACCCTATTGTCATAGGTTTAGAGAGTATAAAAACTCTGTTATATATAATAGTCTAATTAATTCGATAACTTTTGAGAATAGAATTCGAAAAAATCCTGATATCAAAGAAATTTCACAATATGTTTGTTGGTTTAAAAGAAAAGTCAACGTGACATTCTAAGATAGATCGAGTCTATTAATCTTTGTTAACAATAGCAATTTAGAGATTCTCGTTTTACAATCTAAATCTGGTTTTAAAGAGTACATCCGGAATACATCTGAATATGATATTTGCATCTGTCGAAGATAAATCTGAAGTTTGTTTGTTTATTTTTGTCGGAGAAGACTAATGAAAAATACTCCCTTTATCCCAAAATAATCTTTCCAATTTTATATTGTTATCAAGAAGACATTTTGAGCAATAAAATTAGCTTAATTTAAATATTATAATGAAAATTCAAAACTTATTATTGATACACCATTATAAATTCTATCAATAACAATTTTAGTGTTCATTCGGATAAGTAAAAAAATCTAATATTATAGGTTAATGTACATTCGCATTGACGAAAAAAATAGAAAAATCACTTTGGGAGGAAAGTAAAAGATGTCGTATTTTCTCTATGTTTTAATAACAAGGAAAGAAAAAAAGAAAGAAGAAAATATTGATTAATTAAACAATAACCAAAATAAAAGATGAATATTTGCAGTAATATTTTTTTTCAATTAATAATTATTAGAACTTACAAAAAACAAAAAAAAAAAAAATCAATTTTTGCCACCAATGTTTACACCAAGATTTTTTTAGAACAAACAACATCATCAATTGTATTGATATTGACGCAGCACGGAAGCCGGATAAATTTCGTGATTAGCGCACTAATCACAAGAACCCTTCAAGCGAAGGATCCTCAAACACAATACTGGAATCCACCAGGCGATATCTGAATCCACCAGGAATTAAAGAGAAAACTCTTAAAATCAAATATCATCAACTAAAAACTGTGTTTAACAATGGCCTAAGAGTGTTTAAATACTTTCTCCAAACCCTAAACAAACCCTAAAACGAAAATAACAAACCAATGACCAAAATACCCCCTAATTAAAATAAAACAAAATCAGTAAACAAAAAGCAACGCAAACAACTTAGTATTCCCCGTCAATGGCTTGAGGCGCCCGCCTGGGGCAAGATGATGCGGCCGCCTGGAGCTCCGCAAGTTTGGCCATGTTTCGTTCACCTTGAGGCGCCCGCACGGAAGGGATTGAGGCGTCCGCCTCACAGCCAGTAAGTTCCTCCTCCGTTGAATCCATCCCCAATTCCTCTGTTGAATCCATCCCCAATTCCTCTGTTGAATCCATCCCCAATTCCTCCTACATCAGTCAACCACTCTTCAAAAGAACTCGACCCCGAGTTCATATCCGATATTTGGCAAGATCCGCCCCAAAAGAACAAATACTTTGAATAAACCAATGTTCTCCTCGTCCTCGGAGAGAAGAAGAATTCTCTTCCGTCCCAACGAAACAAATACTTGGAATAAATTTGTTCCTTGAGCTCGTACCAATGTAAATTTTGTTCTTCCAAAAATAAAATTATGCTAGCAATGTCGACACTCATCCAGTGATCGTCCGTCCCATCTTTTCCAGGGTCAACAATAACTACAAAATTAACGTCCCTCATGGACTCTTTCATAAACTCCCAATTATTCCTTTCTTTCTCCTTCCCATGATCAAGAATAAAAATATCATCAAATTTAAATTCTTCTGACCAATCAACTACACCCACGACCTGCTCAAAAATCGATGGTGTAGACCCAGTAATCTCACCCACATCTTTATTCATGGGCTCAATTAGGGCATGATCATGGACCATAATATTTGTAGGAACCATGATACTTGTGGGAACAACTTCACATACACGAAGGATCTCGTGATTCTCGCACATAATCGCCCCTTCCTCCACCTTCTCTTCGATTCGGCCAAGGGAACTGCCGGAAAGACGGATTTGTCGACTTACGGAACTTCTTGAACATCAATTTTGTTATTCTGCAACAAGACCTCGAACTGGCCCCGACGTTCTTCTTCAGCACGTTCATGGACTGCAGATCTACGCGCTTTCAGTTTCTGAATCTTGGCAGTGTAGTGATCGGCTTTGTCAGCATAATATTTGGCTTCCATCCTATGTCGTTGCCTAAGCACTCGCTCCACTTGATGCTCGATTCGGATCTCCGATTGATTTATATTTACGCACAAGTCGATCATGCTTGTCCGCCGTCGAGTTCTTCGTCCTCTAACTCTAGAAAATATTGTTCCTTTTGTCGAGCACGATCAAGCTTACAATTAATTTTAACAAGAAGAGTACATGGGTGTCGGCGAGGTGTTACCTCCATTAATTGCCATCTTCTTCGTTAGATCAATCTGTGTGTGACGACGAACCGGTTCAACCTCCCTGTCTCCCTCGCCCCTACGATTTTTTTTAGCACGAGCGTTGTGACCTTGTTGGGCAGCCACCAACGCTGCAACCTTTGTTTCCAACGCGGCAATAGCGGTGATTACGCCATCCGCATCTGCCTTTGTTGCTTGGTACCCCATAACCAATCAGTGATAAAAAGACAGGGTAAGACCTGCTCTGATATCAACTGACGCAGCACGGAAGCCGGATAAATTTCGTGATTAGCGCACTAATCACAAGAACCCTTCAAGCGAAGGATCCTCAAACACAATACTGGAATCCACCAGCGATAATCTGGAATCCACCAGGAATTAAAGAGAAAACTCTTAAAATCAAATATCATCAACTAAAAACTGTGTTTAACAATGGCCTAAGAGTGTTTAAATACTTTCTCCAAACCCTAAACAAACCCTAAAACGAAAATAACAAACCAATGACCAAAATACCCCCTAATTAAAATAAAACAAAATCAGTAAACAAAAAGCAACGCAAACAACTTAGTATTCCCCGTCAATGGCTTGAGGCGCCCGCCTGGGGCAAGATGATGCGGCCGCCTGGAGCTCCGCAAGTTTGGCCATGTTTCGTTCACCTTGAGGCGCCCGCACGGAAGGGATTGAGGCGTCCGCCTCACAGCCAGTAAGTTCCTCCTCCGTTGAATCCATCCCCAATTCCTCTGTTGAATCCATCCCCAATTCCTCTGTTGAATCCATCCCCAATTCCTCCTACATCAGATATTAATAAAAAAGACGGGACTACACAATGCCTGTAGGCTCATCTCAAATATTACTACTGGATTCATTTATTAACTCAAACAATGATTATTTCAATTTAAATCTTAAAATGTTCGAATTTTATTTCAAATAAAACTTGGACATTGTCTCGATCCGCAATTTAAGAAATCTCCTTCGGATAATATTTCACTTTGAAACTAGACCTATTAAAGAATCTGGGTTGACGCGCCCACCAAACATCCAAAAATTCACGCAGCAACCTTGTATAGTAAGAAGTCTTGGGCTATAAATGCATACACACACAGGTAAAGAGTTGCATCCTCTTTGTTGTGAGATGATGATAGATTCGTCATTCTTCTTCGAGATTGAATTGGAGTTGTAGGAAAATAGAACAACGTGCAAATAAATACTCCCTCCGTCCCATTACAATTCGGACAGTTACTGTTCACGCGTAGATTAAGGAAAAAAATAATGATATAAATGTTGTGAGCGTAAAAGTAAAATAAGAGAGAGAATGAGTGGAGGGAATGGTAAATTATAATGGTGTTGTGAGTATTAAAATAATGTAGGAGAGAGAATAAGTGGAGGGAATAGTGATAAAAACTTTCCATTTTAGAAATTGTGTGATTTGTAGTGGGACGCCCAAAAAAAAGTTTGTAATTTGTAATGGGCCGGAGGGAGTACACGCTTTTAATGAAGGAGAGAATATAATGATTATCAACATACATACGAGGGAAATTTATTACATGACAAACAAATATTAAAAATTTATGAATTACAAATCAAATAAAAACAAAATCAACACAATTATTTATGATTTCAAGTTTTGAAATTATAAAAAAAATGTGTTGTTGATTAATTGTACCTTTTTATTGAGGATAGGATTTTTTATTTTTTTTTTTCTTATTTTGGCTTTGTTTCATTGTTAACAATCGAAAACCAAAGAATTGAGATTTAGGGTCCGTTCCCGAGTTTTGTTTATGGAGGAAAGGGAAGGAAATGGGAGAAAATGAAGATGATTTCCTCCCTTGGTGTGCTCCTGAATTTTTTTTAAGGGAGGAAAGGGAAGGAAATGGAGGCCCCATTTCCCTCCCCTCCAATCCCCCCAAATGTGGGGGAATTGGAGGGGAGGGAAATGAGGCCTCCATTTCCTCCCCTTTGCTCCATAAACAAAACTCGGGAGCGAACCCTTAGTAATTTTGGGAAGATGGCAGTTATTATTGATTTTTTTTAATGAAATTATTATGGGCAAATGGCACATTAGTGCCCTTATGTTTTACTGGAGTTGCAATGTGACTAACAACATATAAATTTTGGCTATTTCAGTCCCAATGTTCACAGTTTGTGGCAATGTAGGGCATTTTTGGATGAATGTTAACAAAATGTACGGGAAACTTGACGACCTTAACTGAAAGTTACATTATCCATTCTGAAATTCAAAAATATTTCATTTGTTATTATTCTGTTAATCTAATAAGTATACAATACAGGAAGGGGTAACCGCCTCTTAGCCCCTACATAAGTGGTGGCTGAGATTGATTTTTGAAAATCTAATCCAACGGCCCAAATCTTCCCTCCCTCCTCTTGGCAAGTCGTTTACTCAGTAACAGTCCACCTCCCAGATTAGTTTCTGATTTACAAAAACAACACATTTGCTCCTCGCTTTTCTCTTTTCCGACGACCATACCGTCCCGTAGGTTCCAACTCGAGAATAGTATCGGATCTGCATTCCCTTGAGAAGACGAAGTCATAGCGCGAAATCGGCGTCGGCGGGAACTCGGCCTCGCTCTTGCCAATCACCACCGTCAACTTCGCGGCCTCCTTCATTTACGGACATCACAGACCGAGGCTTCTCTTGCCGACCAGCGATCGTCACCGGCGGATCCGATTTGCGCCCAGACAGACGATTGATTCCTTACTGATGGGAGCCGTTATTACGTGTTAGGTAATCTTTCGGGCGAAAGAAAAGATGGGTTTATGAAGAAATTCAAAATTAGGTGGGGAATTGAAGGATGTTGGAATCAAAGCATGGAAGATGGGTAAATCCGGCGGAGAAAGATCATATTCTCGGCTAAAATGGAGTGCAGCATTGACGTTGATTTCGTTGTTGATTTTGGAAGGCTATATTGGGCAACATTCGTTTGGGCTATCCTTCTAGTCGTTGTCGTCTTTGAATTCGAGTATAGGTAACTTTACTCTTTTTGTTAATTTTTTATTGTTTGTTAGTAATTTGTTTAATTATATTTTTGAATATATGCTTGCTTTGGGATTACATTAGGAGCAATTAATTAGGGTATATAATCATGTGCGAAAGTGGTTTCAATATTGACTTTTGAAAGTGGGGGAACTTTTCTTCCGATGCAATTTTGACTTGCATTGACTCACTCCATTGAAAATAATAGAACATTTTATTCAGGATTTTTTGATTGAGTAATCTCGTGCAGTTTTTGAATTTTATAATTTATTTATGGCAATTAAGTTTAATTAAGTGCTAACTCTATGTGTTCAGGGTACAAGATAAAATTTATGCAAAGTGGGGATGTTCTTTAAATTAGTAGATTTTTTTTTAATAATTTGTGGGGTTATTCTTTAGGTTAGTATATTATGTTACTAATTTGTGGGGTTATTCTTTAGGTTAGTACTAATAATTATTATTTTTATCATTAAAAAGAAGTCAAAGTATACCTCTTCAGTTGAGATGAATTTAGTATTTTTTGACCGTATCTTACATGTATTGAATTTAAAATGCTTGTGATACCACCATGGTGCCTATCTTTGGACTATATTTGATTCTGAGGTTTGCAGTTTTACAACCCTTCACGTGTCATACTTAAAGTCAAACTACATTGTCGGTCCCAGTTACCGGTAGAGGATGATAAATTCTTTAGGAGTCAACGAGATACTCATCAGATACAACATGAACTCCTGTTCTAAGAAGTTCAATGACGGGTTCTTGGACCTTATAGAGGCTGGTATGGTTTCTCTCGGCCTCCCTTCCACCAGCCACGTCCACAGTATGTATCCCGTTTGCATTCCGACGAACACCTTCATGCAACAACAATTCAATTTTTTTCAAAAAAATAAAAAATATCCGATTAATTGTTTATTACAATTACTAGATGCTGTAATTAACAGTTTGCATTCCGACGAACACCTTCATGCAACAACAATTCAATTTTTTCAAAAAAAATAAAAATACTCGACTAATTGTTTATTACAATTACTAGATGCTGTAATTAATAATGTTAATTATATTATTTTACCGTGTTGAGGCCAGCAAGGAGAGTGTTGAGGTTAGGGCGGGAGGCAAGGATGCGATGGAGGTGTACGGTGGCCACAAACCCGATATCAAAAGGCGGCGCTGATGAAGGTATCATCCGGAGCGTGTATTCGTGATGGAAGCTTTGCGGCCGTTAATGGAGGGGGTGGTAGCATTTGGTGATGGATTAATGTGCCTTTGGGGGAGGGTTTGATGAAAATTGACGGTCATTGTGATTTGTGGTCGTGAAAAATGGAGGAAAATCAGCTTAGGGAATGGTGTAGGGTTGATTAGAGATGAGATATTTATACGTAGGTGAGGGATAAATGGAGGAGATTTCTATGACTGGAATGACTGAAATTGAATTGCTCAAGAAAATTAAGGTTGGTTATTCTCAATTTAGGTTTCCTTTTCAAGCGGTTGAACCAATTATTGAACTAAATTTTGCCAAATTTTTTTTTAGTTCTGAATTGTGTTAACTATTTCGCAGAAATCTTCAACCTTCAGAGAGATCCCTCTGGTTATTATGTCATCGGAGAACATTTTGACCCGCATTGATAGGTATTTCCTTCGTCTGATTTGACTTACTTTCATTATTGGAAATTTTGCTTTAGTATAATGAGATTTTTGTTGACATAGTTACGATTTTAAATTTGAACTAAGATTTTGTTCGATTTGAATTTTTATCTTGAATTATGTTAAGGGTTGACATTATATTGTTCATTAACATTTGGGTTTTAAGTAATTTTTATTAATTGACTTGGACATTTTGTGGAAGACATTGGAACCATGGCCAAGAAGCATTTATCATATTTTTTGTTTTGTGTGGGTGGGTGTGTGTGTGTTTCCCTTAAGATTATGGATGAAACTGGCTTCATTTTACTTGACAGAGTTCAGATTATTGTTTTTCTTAAACACTAATACTATTTGGATTAGTGATTATCTCCAAGGGTTCATTGCCAAATTTGACAATTCAGAGAAAATCAGTTTTTTGATGTTAATTGGTGCCGTAAATAATTCAGTTTCATATACATCAATTTCAGTTTAGTCTCTACAGATACTGGTTGAAGTAATTACGTATCAGGTTTCACCATTTTCTATTTCCTTCGATATTCTTTAACTAGAACTTGAAAAAGGCATCATGTAGGGAGGAAGGTTTAGTTTAGTTTGGTTTAGTTTAGTTTAGTTCAATTTAATTTTGTTGGTTTTTTATGTACTCCCTACAAATTTCATGTTTGTTTTATTTACTTTCTGTAAATATGTTTGTTTCGATCTGTTCTGAAATTGTCAATGGCTTCACTGGAAAGAGATGTTACCGTAGATGTTACCCAACACCTTGGATAACACACTGACGGTCAGCACACACACACACCAAATAAAAGAGTTAGTAAAAACTTTGTGCAGCGGAAATAAATAACACAAGATATAATTTTCTCAAGTTATATAAATATATAACTTGAGTGTGCCTAGATGGCGAAGACTTTATAATCAATGTAGAAAAATTACAAAGCCGAAAGTTCCCTATTGCTAATACAATGATGATGCTCTATGGAACTAAATGAGACAAAGCACGAATCCTATTCTTAGCCAACACTCTCTTAAACACTCAGTGTTTAAGCTAGAATCACAAGGGAGGAAGGATTATACGAACCAAAGAACTTTGTCTCTCTTGTGCTATGGTGTGTGTATTTCGTATTTGGCATGTCTTCAAATGAATCACACCTAGCCTATTTATAGCCTTCAATTGCCTTGGAGGCTACTCCCAAAAATACTTGACCTTGGACCTTCAGATCGTGTGAGAGGAGTGGAGAGATTTCTTGGCTTGAATTCCTCTTCTTGCGCCAACTTCCCTAGAATGTAGCAACCGAAACTTGAAGCCCAAGTCCTTGCTTCATCACCTTGTACTCTCTTGCTTTCTTTGTATTGTACACTTCAATTAATCAGCAACAACTCTATGACTTGGTCTTCCCACGTTTTTCTTCTTTATCAACAAATATGGACCAAGCAAAAGTTACTCGTAAATCTACTATTTACGTGTAACTCCTTCACCAACTTCTTCCTTGTTTCTAGCGATTAATCCAACCATATATTAACCTGAAATATAGACCAACAAACACATATATCTTGCAAATAATATTAGACATTAGGATATAAATTAATATGGAAGAATTATTAAATTACAAATCATTCCAGCTCGGGTAACACCCAACTGCCAGTGATAGCACCTGTGGTAACACCCACAGTCTGTACTAACATGTTCTATTGGTGTTTATTTGTTATCTCTAAATATTTTGGTTTGGATTTGTTCGTGATTGCGTACTATCCCTCTTCCCATCTACTTAGATACATAGATGGAACATGACACATTTTGAGAATTTTTATTCATTATTTTCTCTTTTTTATTTTTTCCTAATTCCACCTATTGTTAACAAATATCGAAAGTTGTTTCTATATTATTTCTCTACATAATTTATAATTTATGATTGTATATCTTCGAATAATTGAAGCCTGTTTTTAGTTTCAGTGCCTCTTTTAACAATGCCCTTAGTCATTTTCGTTTATTTTCCAAGTTTTTAAACTGTCGTAGATTTCTACGTAAAGGGTAACCAAGGATGTAAGACATAATTGATGTACATTGATAGTCAGGCATAAGACAACTCATGGAGAAACTGTTTTATTCTACTTATCATTTTTTTCACCGCTTACCTTTTTGTACTGACCAGTGCCATTGACACGGGCTTTTGAGTACTAGTTATATTTACAAAACACAACAAACAAAGTTAGTTTGATGTTACAAAAAAAAACTCACAATCCGGGGAAGGTAGATTTATCGCCAGACGTAATTTCCACGCATTGAAATCTCACTGTAAAAACAGTTCTCAGGTGAGCGCGAATTTGAAGACGCTTATCCTCCGATTGATCGTAGATCAGCAATAAGACGAACGGCTTCATCTTGTGGACCAGCTCGACAGCGTCTCACTACAGATCTACGGCATCGTCAAGCTGCGCGAGGCAGCATTTCGAAGGATCAACACTATGTTCCCCCGAGTTCCATAAAATACACCACTTTTTCGCGAAACTCACATAAATTGGATATTACAAAAAACTATTTGAATATTACAAAAAACTTTTTCGTTTATCTGTCAAATAACTGATAAATGTATTCATCATTTATAAATGCATTTATCAGTTATTTCAACTGAAAAGACAAAAAAAAAAAAGACAAAAAAAAAAAAAAAAAAAAAAAAAAAAAAAAAGAAAGAAAGGAAAAGTAGTTTTTGTAGTATCACAACTAACATATTTTTTTAAAAAATAACATCTTTTTGAGATATTATTTGATAAAAACTCCTTTAATGTTAATATTTTTGGAGTTTTTTTTTTACCAATAATATTGTATTTTTTGGAAGGAATTATATTATATAGTTAAAACCTTTATTAACTTTTTAATGAAATAGGTGTGCTTTGTAAATGTAACTATGAAATACTTGCCGAAGAAAAACTATTGAATATCTCAGGGGTGGACAATGTAATTTTTAGTTAAAATTGTCAATTTTTTCGTCAACTTCGTTAACATCCATCCAAAAGTGCCCCCACATTGCCACAAACTGTTAACATTAAGACTGAAATTGTCAAATTTAATATGTTGGTAGTCACATTGCAACTCTCGTAAAACTTAAAACTTAAGGACACTAATATACCATTTGCCCAATTATTATTGATTTTAGAGAAATATAAGAGATGGTGTTGATTTTATAGCTAAAACTTTTTTTTTAACAAACAACAAATTCAATTACATTCATAATCATAATTAGAAAAAAAGATGACTCTTCACATATAACGGAGACACGTACTTTACATAAATAACAGTTTCATCTTTTAACATAGAACAATGATATTTTCCATCTTTATACCCAAAATTTTAAAAAATTATCTTTGTAACCATAATAAATAAATCATTTGATCAATCTAATTTGATCTACTTTCTTAATCCATATTTATATATGCAGAGAACTTTTATGTTCTATGCGTTCATTCCATAAATATTACACGTTTTTGTAATCTGTCAAAAAATGAATACCATAAATAAATAATTAAAATATTAATGCAATTTTATAATTCAAAATTATTTTCAAATATGTAAAATGTGTATATTTTTAAGTCAACTGAAATATTTATTACCTATCGGAAGGAGTATCAATCAAGGGTATAAAGTTTGGACATGTTTGTAAAATCAATTTCTAACCCTTTTCCGGCTAATATATGGATGTCAAAATCTTGTGAAAAACTAGTTTTTTCATAACATAAGAAAAAACTAGTTTTTAAACGCTAACCCTAACTAATAAGAGGGATGAACAATGCTGAAAACTAGTTTTTTCATAACATTTTGAAAAAACTAGTTTTTTACAAGACCTACTATATATGAATATACTCATATATACTTCCTCCGCCCCACTCGAAAATGTAAAAAATTGATTTTGCAAGAAAATTAAGAAGAGTGTAGAGTGGAGTAAATGTTGTGAGTATAAAAAGTGATGTAAGAGAGAGAAAGTGAGGTATGAAGTATGGACTAGTTAGTGGATAGTTATTCTGAGTATAACAAGTGAGTTCCATGATTAAAAAAGTTTTTAAAAATTTTCATTTTGAGAGTGTACCTTTTTAAATGTAACATTAAAAATAGAAAATTTTGCCTTTTCGGGTGGGACTGAGGGAGTATATTTTTTTTTGGTAAATATATGAAAATATAGTTTGAATAAAATAGGAAATTTTAAGCCTTGATGAAGTGAAGTGGATCAAGTTTGGTATTAAACTAGAAACAGTGCTAATCTCTTGTAACAAAATTTGTGAAAATGGTAAGAACATACAAAAAATCAAGAAATAATTAAAAAGCAGTGGTTCCACAAAAAAAAAAAAATTAAAAATTAAAAAATAAAATAAAAAATTGACAGCTGTGGGATTTGAACCCACGCCCTTTCGGACCAGAGCCTAAATCTGGCGCCTTAGACCACTCGGCCAAACTGTCCGATGATCTTAATTGTAAACTTTATTTATATAAAATAAAACAAGTAAAATATGAGAAATTTATCAGAACGTATCTTTAAATGCTACACACGGCTCATTCCATAACGCTCGGCCCATTGTAAACCGTTTGTAAAGATCCAAAACTATGGGCCCAATTTTATCACCTCAGTCCATTTGAACGTCTAACATGACTTTTCAATTTTCCGACCCCTATAATAATAGAAGCACAACGTTACGTTAAGGTCACAAACGAATTTTAAAAAATTCGTCGAAAAAACATAAAGTTTTTTTTTTTTTTTTTTTAAAAAAAAGATATAAAGTGAGATGGTAATATTTTATTTATTTTATCGATTATAAATCCGTCACACTTTAATTAAAAATTAAAAGAACCAACAAAACCATGACATAAATTTTATTAACAAAATTTTGTGACTTTTTTTTTGTAACTTTAGTATTACCTCTAATGAAATCTTATTCAGACTTTTTCATAGAATGCTAAAATAAAATAGGCTTGATCTTCGGGGATTTTTTTTTTAATCTAGCTCGTTCAAGCTAGGAATAACTATAATAACATGGAGCGTACTAAATCCTCATTTACAATAACGGTAATATACCATGAATTAACAACATAATGTAACATACTTTTGAGTCTCGTTATAATTAAGACAACTCAGTTGGATGACGTTAATTTTTATTAACGAAATGAACTAACCCGTAATTAAAATAACAATCGTTAAAAAAGTAACACCGTTTTCATCTTCTTACACATTTCATATCTACCAGATTTTCACAGTTTCAAACCAAACACAGTGCATCAAATTTAAACCCAAAAATTCTAAAACAAAAAACCCAAAATCAAACTCAAACTCAAACTTAAATCTAGCTATTTTGAACCTAAGCAAAATCAGATCTGATGATGCCAAAATCGTCAAATCAGCCCAAATTCAAGCGATCGTTTGCTCCGGTGATTGCTTAGGCTGAAAATAAGACAAAACACGTAAACTAAAACGGGGCTTCACCGGCGAAGGCCCTCCGACGTGAGAGTAAGTTCACGGTTTGTAGTGAGAGAAACTAAATTGACAGAGTTTCGAAATATCAAAAGTAACGTACCAAAATATGAAAATTATGGCTTGTATTTATAATGATGGATTGACAGAATTCATGTTGAATTGGAACTGTAAAGAGATAAGGTATAATCCTAGAAGGATTATATCTGTTAAAAAGTCTTTGTTTGATCTGAATTGTAAATTGTAGTAGATGAGTACTGTGAGGACCCCGACCCGGAACCTACACGTGTCCCGAGCTGGAGCGTCCTCAAACTAACCCAAATAACTTTGACTTTTAAAACTTTGATTTAACTTTTAAATATAAACATAATTGTCATAGTAATTTCAAAATAACCTTACACCTTTTCACAATGGAGAAAGAGTTGACCAACTTCGAAAGTAAGAAACTGTTTTAGTTACAAAAGGACATCGGTTATAACATAAAGTAAAGATTTATAAATACAATTCCACAAATGAATCATACCAACGTACACTTTCTATACCAACCTAATCATACCCCGACAATTCCCACAATATAACTTCCAAACTCCTCACCGCCCTTACTTGGCTGGTCCACCTGTCTCAGAATCTAAAAACAGTAAAGGGAGAGGGGTGAGAATAAATCTCAATGAGCTATTATGAATGCAGCAAGATGCCAAACAAAATGCAACACATAGCATGGTAGCACATAACACCTTACGAAAGCGGTAAACACATTACGTTACCTCATTTTACCTTTTCCCGTCTGAACAATAAGTCGTACAACGTGGGAGTAAAACTCCACTCTTTGGTGAATTGCCTCGGCACATTCACCTCTTATAGGACTCATACCCAGAGATCCATATAAGAAAAGATACCTATAATAGAGTATCCAAAAATAATATATTCCCCGGTACACCAATCGCGGCCAGTGCGTAAAGGCTTCTTCATGCTCAATACGATCGCTAGCGCGGCCCACTCTGTGGCCACGAGAGGAGGGGAGGGTCACGGTATGATGGACCTTCAATCACTTATAGAACAAATCAATAATCGATTGACTTCCCATCATACCTACACTCCGAACGCATTCAAGCACATAATAGTTACTTGAATTATAATCCACAAAAAGGGATAATCATATAACAACATGGTAAAATATACTCATGATTCATCCATACTATAGTGCAGCGAGTTCATGTAATACGCTATGCATAATACCATTAACGAATTTAAATTCAAGTAAGGTATCCATATAAACACATAATCCACAGGGATAACAATACCAAATAATCCACAAAGGGGATAAACAATATGGTCACATGGTAAAATATACTCATGTTCAACAAATATCATAGTGCAACAATTAATTAACACACCATGCACAATATAAACAATGTATATGAACTCAAGTAAGGCAAGGAAGTATTATCGATCCATCCTACAAGGTCACTATACAATACTACATAGCTCCTATAAAGGCTCAAGCTCAAATTACCAAGTGAGAGTCATAATTTATAAGGGACCAAACAAGGTTGCTACACAAATTACGGTTTAGATTCAAAATTCGGTTTCTGGGGTCTTGGCGGCACCAGCCCTTACCACTTGGGCGACCGCCCAAGTGGACTTCAAAGGCAATTGATGTTTACGTGGCGATGGGCGGCCGCTCAAGCCCCCGTGGGCGACCGCCCAAGCCTCCCTCCAAAGACAAAACTCAGATTTTTGACCCTTTTATGCCTAGGTTTCCATTCCTTCTAACCAAGCTTAATTCAAGAACACCAAAAGATACTTTAACCTTACCAAGTCCCATTCCAACCATGTAAACTCAAAACCAAGTAGCCTTAGATTATTTATCTCTACCCATTTCACCCATTTCAACCCTTTTAAATGATCTTCCTTGAACATTAATCTCATTCTATTTCATTTACCAAATCACTCAACTCTTATAAAGTTTCCAAAGCATGAACAATCATCAATATAACAAGATCAACATTAAAGTCATCAACCTTTTATTTTCTTTATATCCTTATTCTTCCAACTTTAACCCCCCATTTCATAATAAAATCAATTCATCCTTAATTAACCCAACTTGCTCAAATAACCTTATTTAAAAATACCATATCCTTTAACAACATCCATGAATATCATTCTTACATCTAGATCATTAAACAATTTCTTTACTCCAAGAATATGTCCTAACATTTCAAACAACATTTATAATAACATTAATAATATCAAATATTTCATGAACATTTATTTGAAGGGAAGTCATAATAACTCACCTTAGGAATTAAGAGGTGGATTAAGGATCTTCTTGGCTTGATCAACTCTCCTAGATGCACCCATCACAAAAGTACTCTTAGATTTGAAATTGGAGTAGAATTGACCTTAGTAGGAACTTGAGTAGTGAGGCTTCCATATTGAAGCTTCCATGGAATTTGTAGAGGAAAATGAAGGAGAAGAAGAAGGAGGATGATTATGGGAGGAGTATGGGACTAGATAAGGGAGTATGGGAAGAGGAGGAAAAGCATGGGAGGTATGGGGAAGCCTTGACTTGGGAGGGGAAATGAGAGGATTTTAGGGAAAATGGTCCCCCCACCCAACCTAGTATTCCAAGGCTTTCAACAATAATTAACCATATCCTTCAAATTCCTAAACATTAAAACTAAACCCCTTTACTCTAAATTCTTCCCCCACAATTTAACCTTATCTCATACTTTATTTATTTTCTATTTTTATATTTTTCCCTAGAACATTATTTTATTTCCCTATCATTTTATCTTAATATAAGAAATCAAGTATATAAAAATGAACACATATTATTAACAATAATATTAAAAGCACACAATATGATGCTAAATTAGTGCCTAGGTTTAGGGTCGTTACACTCCCTCCCCCTTAAAGAAAATTCGTCCCGAATTTGACTGTCACTTTCCTAATTGTTCAACCTACATCGGTTACTTATGTATACCTCAGACTCCAATTTCCAAATAGTCTATTCAATGTTTTGATTCTTCCCCAAGATTTCTAATTCCATTAATAATACGATATTACAACTTAATGTTCCAAGAATACCAAACAGATATCACTAGCCCGAATTTTCACTACCTCAATAAAATGCAGATAAATAAAAGTATTACAACTTAAGTCTCCAAATACATTACTATATTACCTTTAAAACTTCAAATAATCTATAAGCTTTGCTCAAGCCGGTCATGAGTCAAATCACCAACCTTTTCTAAGACTTCAAATGGATTAACAAACTTTGGCGCCAATTTACCTTAGGCCTTACTTCACCAACCTCACCCCAACAATTTGGAGATCGATATTTTCATCCCGAACCACACCTCATACGGTTTTATCTCAATGCTAAAATGATAACTACAACTATACGCACCCAACCACTGGTAACATTACGTCCTATTGACTACTAACGTCCATTGTACATGCCCGTAGCATATCCTCAACAATAATTAATGATTCCTAAAATTTCCACAAGGTTAAACTTAATAGCAATTCATACATTCCAAAAGGACCTTCCCAAATGATGTCTATCCAATCCATTTAATACTATGGGTTTATACAATCAAACTATCCCCTAACATATATGAGGACTTGATCAAATGATCTCATCACTATACTCCTATATATTGAGTAAGAACTACAAATCAACTTTCTATAAACAAAACATCATACCCTTTTTACTTCCAAGGTAACTCAATCACAAAATTCATCGTGATAATACTCTCAAGTTCAATCTAAAACTCTAAATGTTCTAACAAATCTTCCAACGTCAAAATTCTATTTTCACATTTGTGATCAAACCACCTTATGTCTTGACTCGTTTGAAACGAGTTATTTCAATTATCTTATCCGCAGCTCTCATATTACAACATTAAACAACTGCATGGAATAATAAATGAAAACATGCTAATAAGACCCTGATTCCCATAAACGGAATACTAGTCGACTATATATCACAATTCAATGCTCTAATTATGTCCAGGTCCGGTGACAGATCAATATTCAATCAAATGGTTGGCCGCCCACAACGGAGCCGATCCAACTCCAAAACAAAAACCGAGTCTACTGCGACCTCCACATTAATAACCCCACAATTTATCGATTCATTTCTCGGATCAAAAACTTTAATATATTTAATCAATATAGGGAAACTAGGTTGCCTTTTTACTTGCTTTTGTACGAACTATACCTTTAAAATAACATGACTTTCTAAATTTTACAACATCTTTCAAAATTCCAAGGATAGATCAAATGAGATCAAATGAGACTCGAATGGTTTATTTATTTAAAACTGTCACATACCAGTTTTAATTAACTAAACCACTCACACTTTTAAGAAATTTTCAAAAGATTGATAAGCTACCAAAAATAACTCGAGTGATTTAATTATCTACAACCGTCCCATACCAGTTGTAGATAGTTAAATTACTCATGCATTTTAATGTACACAAAAACGGTTCACCGACCTTATTAAATCAATTATCCCCGAAGGGTACAAATGCTCACACCGAAGTTCAACACACACTTTCAATTGTTAAAACACAATTAAACAATACCAACATAATATTCTTGTTTGACCTCTATTTATAGTATAGCCACCACTTATAATATTTATACTTAGTTAATTTCTCTATAAGAAAACACAATCTTGCCATACTATTACTATTTCCGATAAATAACACTAAACAATCATTAAGCTTATAAACTAGGTAAATCATCCTCAATTCAATAATTCCTCAAGTTGTATATTCAACACTTTTACTTAATTTGAGTCATCTATTCCCTACCTTTAATATTGGTATTGTACTTAGTAACAACGTATTGCAACATCTAGTTCCCAATTAAATACCAAAATTTTCTAAATAAGAAAATATAATTAGAACTCACATAGATCAATCATTCCCAAATTTCAATTAAACATTACAGTATACTCTAACTTAACTCTCAATAACCATCAACAAACTCAAAATCCGTATAACGTCAATATCTTTCAAGCAGCACACTAATCCCTCATATGATTCACGTAACTAAGTCGACCTATAGTATATAATCATCCTAAAGTATCCTGTCTCCCAATAAGATTCATCCCCATTTTCCCAACTAATGATAATCAATTCTCAAAACGAACCCTATACATATATTACCAATTTTTGAAGTTGATCCTTTAAGTCACCAATAACTGTATCTATTATACTTCTTCGCATTTACCCTATTTATCTCTCCATAATTAATACACAATCCACGATTCAAAACGGTCATACTAGATAGAAATGTTTTCTTAAGTATATCCTTAAAGCAATTTTTCACGGAAATTGTAACACTCCGAAAATTCAACTAATAACCATTGAGTATCCTACTAGTTTCTAAAATTAGTCATGCAAATTATCAACAAGTGATAACGAATACCTATTGCTTACAATTACTAATTTGAGATCTCTATAACCTTATAATTAACCACCAAGTATCATCTTTTCTAAATACAGTAACTATTTATCCTTACGGAGATTCGCTAAGCTCATTATCTTCTTTATCCAATAATTTCTCAAGATGAATCATTAATTCCCTCATCCCAATTAGTGTCCTCTATCTAGGAATCCGAATACCAAAATAGCACCTTATTGCAACTCAAAACCTCAATATCCTGGTATGATACCTGATGAAAACCCATTTTGAAACTCACATGGAAAACACCACTTAGTCAACTTATGGGGTGATATCACTTACCAAAAATATCTGATTTCCTATTCAAATTAGTAGCAAGAATTCAATCAATCTCTCCTTAGAGAATAAACTTATAGTACATAAGGCAAATATATATTAGTTCCATAAGATCTCGGACTCGCGATATTTTATAACCCATATAATCCCACTTAGACTATCACTTTCAATACTAGTCTTATATATCTAGTCTCCACCATGAGACACCAATGAATAAATAATCATGCAATTATACAACCATAAACCACTCTTAATTAGGCCATACTTTCGACATTTATGCATATATGATAAAATAGCAATAACGACTCATCCGCGACTCGTCCGCCTCTACCACACACGGAGGCAAATCAAACATAGATAAGGAGACTCGCTTCTTGCGACAGTCCTCCCAAATCACAACCACCATGATAGACAAGAATGATTCAAGGTACTCCCCCGTAGGAATATAACCTCTAACACAAGGCAACTTTTAGGCCAATTATGCAAATAAAAGATGAAATGTAATGCCACGTGAGAACGAATGAACAGGGATTTATAAAAGTATGAACCCTAACTCCTGAGACAGGTAAAATACCTCAAATGATGGTGGAGGAATCTATCTTTCCCTAACTCACCTTTCCTTGATTCCTTGGATGGTCAATATCATTTCTGTCTTTGATCAAATTCTGCGTTAAACTCTCGACGTCAGTTATCACACCTCTCACTCAGCTAGACTCTACCCGAGAACTCTAACCGAGCTTTGATACCAACTGTGAGGACCCCGACCCGGAACCTACACGTGTCCCGAGCTGGAGCGTCCTCAAACTAACCCAAATAACTTTGACTTTTAAAACTTTGATTTAACTTTTAAATATAAACATAATTGTCATAGTAATTTCAAAATAACCTTACACCTTTTCACAATGGAGAAAGAGTTGACCAACTTCGAAAGTAAGAAACTGTTTTAGTTACAAAAGGACATCGGTTATAACATAAAGTAAAGATTTATAAATACAATTCCACAAATGAATCATACCAACGTACACTTTCTATACCAACCTAATCATACCCCGACAATTCCCACAATATAACTTCCAAACTCCTCACCGCCCTTACTTGGCTGGTCCACCTGTCTCAGAATCTAAAAACAGTAAAGGGAGAGGGGTGAGAATAAATCTCAATGAGCTATTATGAATGCAGCAAGATGCCAAACAAAATGCAACACATAGCATGGTAGCACATAACACCTTACGAAAGCGGTAAACACATTACGTTACCTCATTTTACCTTTTCCCGTCTGAACAATAAGTCGTACAACGTGGGAGTAAAACTCCACTCTTTGGTGAATTGCCTCCAGCACATTCACCTCTTATAGGACTCATACCCAGAGATCCATATAAGAAAAGATACCTATAATAGAGTATCCAAAAATAATATATTCCCCCAGGTACACCAATCGCGGCAGTGCGTAAAGGCTTCTTCATGCTCAATACGATCGCTAGCACGGCCCACTCTGTGGCCACGGAGGAGGGAGGGTCACCGGTATGATGGACCTTCAATCACTTATAGAACAAATCAATAATCGATTGACTTCCATCATACCCGCCCCGAACACATTCAAGCACATAATAGTTACTTGAATTATAATCCACAAAAAGGGATAATCATATAACAACATGGTAAAATATACTCATGATTCATCCATACTATAGTGCAACAGTTCATGTAATACACTATGCATAATACCATTAACGAATTTAAATTCAAGTAAGGTATCCATATAAACACATAATCCACACCGGGATAACAATACCAAATAATCCACAAAGGGGATAAACAATATAGTCACATGGTAAAATATACTCATGTTCAACAAATATCATAGTGCAACAATTAATTAACACACCATGCACAATATAAACAATGTATATGAACTCAAGTAAGGCAAGGAAGTATTATCGATCCATCCTACAAGGTCACTATACAATACTACATAGCTCCTATAAAGGCTCAAGCTCAAATTACCAAGTGAGAGTCATAATTTATAAGGGACCAAACAAGGTTGCTACACAAATTACGGTTTAGATTCAAAATTCGGTTTCTGGGGTCTTGGGCGATCGCCCTTACCACTTGGGCGACCGCCCAAGTGGACTTCAAAGGCAATTGATGTTTCGTGGCGATGGCGGCCGCTCAGAGCCCCCTACGGGCGACCGCCCCAAGCCTCCCTCCAGCACAAAACTCAGATTTTTGACCCTTTTATGCCTAGGTTTCCATTCCTTCTAACCAAGCTTAATTCAAGAACACCAAAAGATACTTTAACCTTACCAAGTCCCATTCCAACCATGTAAACTCAAAACCAAGTAGCCTTAGATTATTTATCTCTACCCATTTCACCCATTTCAACCCTTTTAAATGATCTTCCTTGAACATTAATCTCATTCTATTTCATTTACCAAATCACTCAACTCTTATAAAGTTTCCAAAGCATGAACAATCATCAATATAACAAGATCAACATTAAAGTCATCAACCTTTTATTTTCTTTATATCCTTATTCTTCCAACTTTAACCCCCCATTTCATAATAAAATCAATTCATCCTTAATTAACCCAACTTGCTCAAATAACCTTATTTAAAAATACCATATCCTTTAACAACATCCATGAATATCATTCTTACATCTAGATCATTAAACAATTTCTTTACTCCAAGAATATGTCCTAACATTTCAAACAACATTTATAATAACATTAATAATATCAAATATTCCATGAACATTTATTTGAAGGAAGTCATAATAACTCACCTTAGGAATTAAGAGGTGGATTAAGGATCTTCTTGGCTTGATCAACTCTCCTAGATGCACCCATCACAAAAGTACTCTTAGATTTGAAATTGGAGTAGAATTGGCCTTAGTAGGAACTTGAGTAGTGAGGCTTCCATATTGAAGCTTCCATGGAATTTGTAGAGGAAAATGAAGGAGAAGAAGAAGGAGGATGATTATGGGAGGAGTATGGGACTAGATAAGGGAGTATGGGAAGAGGAGGAAAAGCATGGGAGGTATGGGGAAGCCTTGACTTGGGAGGGGAAATGAGAGGATTTTAGGGAAAATGGTCCCCCCACCCAACCTAGTATTCCAAGGCTTTCAACAATAATTAACCATATCCTTCAAATTCCTAAACATTAAAACTAAACCCCTTTACTCTAAATTCTTCCCCCACAATTTAACCTTATCTCATACTTTATTTATTTTCTATTTTTATATTTTTCCCTAGAACATTATTTTATTTCCCTATCATTTTATCTTAATATAAGAAATCAAGTATATAAAAATGAACACATATTATTAACAATAATATTAAAAGCACACAATATGATGCTAAATTAGTGCCTAGGTTTAGGGTCGTTACAAGTACAATCCTGATTGGATTATAATTGCTTAATCCTCGTTTGACTAGGATTGTGAGAACTGCTTGCCGGAAAGCCGAGGAGAGTAAAATCCTTATCTCATCATATGCAGGTAAGCCGAGGTGCATGATTTTGTCTCCTCGTTATATGAAGATCTATCGACATGAAGATATGCCGAGGTGAATGATTTTGTCTCCTCGTCATATGGAGATATGACGAGGTGCAAACTTTTCTCTCCTCGTCATAAGGAGATATGACAAGGTGCGAACTTTTCTCTCCTCGTCATTCATGGCCTCTCGGTCCATGATGAGTCGGGGAAAGAATAAGTAATATGGAGAGCCCGTTGACAACGTCAAGGCCGAGAAAGGCACCTCGTCCTCTATGGAGGCGATCTCGGCATACGAGGGAGGTCTCCTCGGCCCTTATAGCTGGGGCTTTTATGTGCTTGCTAGGCCTTGGTAAACTTAGGTCGGCCTTGTTGATGTCGAGATGATAGGTACGAGAAGCCCATGTCGTAACTTGAGATGTATTATGTTTATGGCCCAATCCACTTGGGCCTGACCCGGGCAAGCCCATATTCGTATCTCGATTTATACTGTTCAGGATCGAGCCCTAGTTAATATCAAATCAAAATTTCAAACCCAAATGTTTAGAACCCTAATGATTCGGGTGAGAAAGAAGAATCAAATGATGGAACAAAGGTTGAGGTGTACCGACACTTGCAATTCAACTTCCACCGGCGCAGGCACTTCTGTAACGACCCCAAAATCCATACATAATAATAATACTTAATTTAATAATAGAATAGCCTCCAACGGCTACTAAAACCATAATTCAAAAGTACTAACCATTATTTGAAATAAACTTAAATGCGGAAAACGGTAATAATCTCTACGGCTAGTACAAACCACTAGCTCGAAATACTTAATATTCTAAAATAATTATTTGAACTCCAAAAGCCGCTAATCCATCAAACACGCAGCCAATCCTCTCCAATCATTTATTACCTGGGAGGGGAAAGAATATGAAAGGGTGAGCGAACAAAGCTCAGTAAGTTCATACGGGGTCTCTTCGGTTTCTAAGAAGAGACGACCGGAACGAACGGAGTTTAATAATATATCAATGAAAGGATGACATGTACAATAAATAGTTTTGGTACTGAGAATGCCAAAGAAGGGTACTTTTTCAAATAACAAGTAGTGGCACTTTTACAATAACAGATAGAACTTTATACACACTTGTCCGTCAATTCCAAGTAATTGTGCACCTTTAATCTAGGGTGACTCCGATACACATTCGGTGATCGTTGAATAAGAAGATCTACGCCTTTAATTTAAGGCGCCCCTTATTCTGAATAAGAGAATCTACGCCTTTTATCCGGGCGCTCCCTTATTCTGATATATCATGATAATCACATCTATAGAATTTAGGTCATTTCATTCTGACTAGACCATTTCATTCTATAGTGAGGTCATTTCAATCTGTCTAGACCAATTTATTTAACTTTGAGACCATTTCAATCTGTCTAGGCCTTAGGTCATTTCAATCTGTCTAGACCAAATACATATAGAGTCCTCATCAATTGGACAATTTAACATCATATATTCATAGTGTTCATGGTACGAGAACACATAAGTCAATTTCAATTCACATAGATACACATTGAACAAAACGCATCAATGGTAAGATATTCCAAAAACGTTCATAACGAGGGAATACAAATGAATAACTACCGGCCACTTGGTAGTATACAAATCATCAATAGGGAATCCTATAACAAAGGAAGATACATTCAAATACTTAATGAACGTAATCCCTTACCTCGGTCTAACTTCTTGGACCGCTCTTCCCGTGCGTATCTACAAACACGTAAGAGTAATTTAGTATTCGCATTTGTCGTTAACTATTCTTTACTTAGTTAAATCTTATGCGTTAACTTCTTCCTTTTCTTTATTTAGTAACTTTCTAAATTTGGAAAATTTCTATTTTAGGAAACTTTCCTTATTTGGAAATTTCCTTATTCTTGGCTTTTGTCATTTCCTATTTATAGTTTGATTTTTATTTAGGATTGTTTTCTCTTCAATCCTTAACTTTAATGTAAATTTCTTCTTTTAGGATTCCCACTTAAGTCCTTTTACTTTTAATTACTTAAAGGTCCTCCATATTTTAGGTAATTGCTAAATAATCCTCCAACTTTTAAATATTTGCAAATTAGTCCTTCAACTTTTAAATAATTGCAACCGGTCCCTAAACTTTTAATTAATTTCAAACCGGTCCCTAAACTTTTAATTAATTGCGTTTAGTCCTTCTGCAGCTTTGATCCTTTCGCCTTAGTCCCCAGCTAACTCTCCATCCGATTTCCCGACGGTTCGTTAGCAATTTAACGATTTCGGCTTCAAACCTGCTCAATCTAGTCCCTTTTCGCTTAAAAACCTAACCGTAGTCTTTTAATACTTAACCAACAGCTTAATTAATTAAACCAAAACACATCCAACTTGGCCTAGGGTTTCGGCTGGACAGTACAGATTCAATCCAAGGCTTGATTTTATTTTATTTTTCCTTTTCTTTTCTTTTTTACTTTTGTTCCCTTTAACTAACCCAAAAGAGTAACTATTTAAAACCAAAAACACCTAATTGGCCTAAGGTTCCCAGCCGAGACATCACAGATTCCATTACAAGGCTTTGATTTTTCTTTCTTTCTTTATTTCTTAACATTAGCCTAGTAAATTAATTAATTCACCTTTTTAACCATTCAACCCTTAACACAATAATTAATTTAATCTATATTCTTTCTACCCTGATTTCAAGAACAATTTAGGGTTATGAACATAATATTGTAACATTAAATCTCCATCATTTTAATCCTCAAACCATTCATTAACATCAAGATTTAACATTTAAAAACTTGTAAAAATCATCCAAGAACAATAGTATTTTAAATCTTCTAAAAATCATAATTAATTCTCTAGTGCTCCGAATTGAATGAAACGAAAGAGAGAAGTTAGGGTTTGACATTACCTTACTTTTTCGTGAAGGAAGATTTCCCAAAGGACAACCCACGGCTGCTCCTCCTCCCCTTGCAGTTCCGGCCGCCTAGGGTTAGGGTTACTAGGGTTTTTTTTTTTTTTTTTCTTGCTTTGGTAACTGACGGTGAAATATGGGAAATAATTAGGAAGGTTTATTGTATTTAAATGTATTTACTACCCTCCTTGGCCCTCTCTTGCACAAGTCCAAACCTAGTCCATTGAATTTTAAACCCAATTAATTTAAATAGCTCATTTACTTAAGGGTTAATTAATAATTATAATTTCATTAATTAATTAATTTTATTTTTATTTTTTTCTAATAAAATAATTAATTAAAGTTCAAAATTTTCGGGTCTTTACATTCTTACCCCCTTAAAAGAGTTTGGTCCTCCAAACTAAACGTACCTTACTTTTCGAAGAGATCGGGATACATTTCCCGCATTTCGCTTTCGAGCTCCTATGTCGCCTCGCGTTCTGTGTGGTTGCTCCATTGCACCTTCACGTATGAAACCAACCGCTTTCTTCCATTCTCGTCCTTTCGACGATCTTGATCGATCTTTCATCATAAATCGAATCGCGCGGACTCTTAGCCGCTTGTACTCGATTACGTGGCTCGGATCGTGAATAAACTTCCTTAGCATGGAGACATGGAACCCATTATGCACTCCAACTAATACCGGCGGTGGTGCCAATCTATAGGCCACTTCCCCAATCTTGCTAAGGATCTCTAATGGTTCCACATATTATGGACTTAACGTTTCCTTGGCTATACTCTCTTGCATCTTTACTTTGCTTCTTTGTCAATTTCTTGGGCTTTCTTAATTTCGTTTCAAAAATGTCTACCGAACCTTCACCGAACCACATACCTTTTAACTCGCACTTCTAATTTTGAAACCTCAATGTTATTCAACGCACTTACCCCTTAGAAATTAACGCCGCTAAGGTTCCTTGATTCTTCCTACTCAATGCATCGACCACCTTATTGGCCTTCCTGGATGGTTTGATATCGTGCAATCATAATCTCGTAATAATTCAAGCCATCTCCTTTGTCTCATATTAAGCTCATTCTGAGTGAGAATGCATTTAAGACTCTTATGATCCGTATATATATTTGACATGTTGTCTCATGCAAGTAATGTCTCCAAATTTTCAATGCGAATATCACCGCTAGTAATTCCAAATCGTGGGTCGGGTAATTCCTCTCATGGTTCTTTAGTTGCCTAGATGCATAAGCTATCACCTTATCATTTTGCATCAACACACTACCTAGTCCCTTCAATGAAATATCCCTATATATCACAAATCCGTCCGATCCTTGGTATAGTAAGAACCGGTGCGGACACAATTTGACTCTTCAGTTCTTCAAATTTCTTTTCACATTCTTATAATTAAACAAACCTTGCTCCTTTCTGCGTTAACCTTGTTAACTGTACTGACCACTTCGAAAGTCATTCAATGAATCTCCTATAGTACCCTGTTAACCTCAAGAAATTTCTTATTTCACTGACTATAGTTGGTCTCTCCCAGTTTACTATAGCATCTATCTTTGTAGGATTTACGACAATCCCATCCCTAGATACCACATGACCTAGGAATACTACTTCCTCAAGTCAAAATTCGCACTTAGTTGAATTTAGCGTACAACCGTCGGTCCTCACATCCTTTTCGTAGCATCTTCCGAGCCTTCATCACTGATATAAGACCCAATTTGACTTCTCGGCTTTGATCCTTTAAAATAAAACTCCTCTCCAGGAGGTAACCCAAAATGTACTTCCTTCTTAAAACAATCTACTTTGTCATGGTACGCAGATAACCAATCCATTCCCAAAATGATATCAAATTCATTCATTTCTAATTCCATTAGATCAACCTCGAGTTCTCTACCACTTATGTTCAAAGGACAATTTTTATATACAAACGATATAGGGATCGACTCATTAGTCGGGGTATCTATCACCAAAGGTATTTCTAATGCCTCAGGTTTCAATTTCAAGCGTTCCGCTAAACGGTTACTAATAACAGAATGGGTAGCGCCAGTATCAATCAATGCATGAACGCTACGAGTACAAAAAAAATGAAGAGTACCTGCCACGACGTCATTTGTGGCTCTAGCATCCCCGGGCAACATGATGAATACACGGCCACGACCTCCTCCACTTCCTTTGTTGTCGTCCTTAGTTCCTTGAGCATTAGCGTCCTTCTGGGTTCCTGGACATTTCCATTTCGGATGTCCCACTTTATTACAGTTGAAGCACTGCCTGTCCTTATGCCAACAATCCTCAGTTTTGTGTCCCCCATCGCACGTCTTACATTTTTCATCGGTGCCCCTTCCTCGAGTGTCCCTTTGGTTCCCGTAGTTCTTGTTCGGATAATTGTTACCTGCCACGCCTTTCCCACGGTCTTCATCTGTAGCCTTCCGCTTATTACCGGCCCCCTCTTGATTCCACTTCTCTGTGAATCCCTTGGACCCGGTCGATTCCTTTTCATTGAACTTCCTCTTTTCCTCTTTCTTGTTGCGATAGTTGTCTGATTCTTTCTCCACTATTCTCGGCCCTGGCCCAACACCCGGCCATAAGTCGGTAATGCAGAGAGGGTGATCCCGAATCCGATCCTATCACTTAAGCCTCGCCTCGAATTTTCTTGCTTTCGATCCTCGTTCTCGAAGAAGGCCGGTGCAAACTCCAACAATTCCGTGAATTTGGCACAATACTCATCCACGGTTTTTCCTCCTTGTTCCAGGGTCGGGAACTCGCTACTTTTGCATTTCTTACACTTGGCCGGATAATACTTATCGTTGAACGCGGTCTTGAACATGTCCCACGTGTAGTTTCCGGTTCCCACGTGCAAGCCGTCGGCTGGCTCTGCGCTCGGCTTCCCACCAAGTTTGCGCACTACCTTTCAACACAAAAGTTGCGAACACCACTTTCTCTCGCTCTCTCGCGGTGCAAGTAATAGTCTCAAAGATCTTTTCCATATTTTTAATCCAGTCCGCGGTTTCTCCTTCGGATCTCCGGAAAACGAGTCGTTTTCTCCTCTCGAAACCGCTCCAGAGGGTCCCTGAGCGGTACTTATTGAGGTGGCGGTTGCTGCTGCGCCAACCCCTGCACAACTTGACCAATTCCGGTCACTACCTGAGTTAAAGTCTGTAACAGATTTGCCATGTCAGGGTCTGTCTGTCCATGGTCGCCATTTCCACTCCTGGTGTTCCTCGACATCTGAGGACGATACATAACATTCTCATTATCATACGAATACAAGGTGTTTTCACTCACACCAATACTAGCAATATTCATGCTAATTACTTTATACCTATACACATATACAATTTTAATACATATTAACACATTCAATCATAGGTCATTTCATCAGACCACCAATCGTTTCACTAGATTGGTAATTACTTTCATAGGTCGTTTCACTTGACCCAAAATTAATCATACTTGGCTATTCATTTAGCAAGTTAACATATACTTTTGGTCAATTCACTAGACCACTCTTTCATGTTCCAATTCAATTCACATAATTAACATTTAGGAACACAATTACGCAACTATAATTTAATTGCAACTAAACTTTATTTCATAACTAAAATGAAAAACCAATAAAACATCCAAAACCAAAATCCTTGCTACTAGAATGAAAACTGCTAACTCACTATCTCTTCTAGAAAATAATAGTAAAATAATACCCCACTTTTCACTCATGGAGTTACATTCTTCCTAGATCTTCCCTTAGGTCTTCCACTTGACACTCTCACTTTGTTCTTGGATCCCTTTGGTCTTCCTCGAGTCCTATGCATTAGTGTCACTAGTTTCTCATCCTCATCAAAATCGGAGTGGCTCCACTCCCTATTATTTCTTCAGCTACTTCTTCTATAGCATTCTCATTCACTAGGTTACCTTTATTTGGTACCTCAACTGCCAGCATCTTAAGTCTTTAAATCCTCAAGCTCGTGATACCATCGATAAGCTTGTTCTCTCGCTAGACCACTATTTGTATTTATACAAGTCCATCATATACAACTTAAGAGTAGTCCTTCAGATTACTCGAAGTATCTTGTTATACTTCCAGAGAAAACTTATTCTAGGCTCTTCCCTAAAATAGTAAGTTTCCCAAAATAGAAAGTTTCTATAAATAGAAAGTTTCTCAAAATAGCAAGTTTCCGTAATCAACAAGTTTCCAAAAATAATAATTTCCTTATTATAGAAAGTTTCCTGAAATAGAAGGTTTCCGACTATAGAAAGTTTCCTAAAAGAGTCACTTTTCAAAAGTGCTAACTTCCCAATTACAATCTCTTAATTTCCACAATTTCATAGTTAGACTCTTGAGAAATTTTACCCTAAAATCCTCCGTCCCAAATATTTTCTAGGTAGGCCCAATTATATTCAAGTACTACTTCTTCTAGTATGCTTAATGCTCTAACAGTCTCCCATGTGACCTAAAGCCAAAGCTTTGATACCAACTGTAACGACCCCAAAATCCATACATAATAATAATACTTAATTTAATAATAGAATAGCCTCCAACGGCTACTAAAACCATAATTCAAAAGTACTAACCATTATTTGAAATAAACTTAAATGCGGAAAACGGTAATAATCTCTACGGCTAGTACAAACCACTAGCTCGAAATACTTAATATTCTAAAATAATTATTTGAACTCCAAAAGCCGCTAATCCATCAAACACGCAGCCAATCCTCTCCAATCATTTATTACCTGGGAGGGAAAGAATATGAAAGGGTGAGCGAACAAAGCTCAGTAAGTTCATACGGGGTCTCTTCGGTTTCTAAGAAGAGACGACCGGAACGAACGGAGTTTAATAATATATCAATGAAAGGATGACATGTACAATAAATAGTTTTGGTACTGAGAATGCCAAAGAAGGGTACTTTTTCAAATAACAAGTAGTGGCACTTTTACAATAACAGATAGAACTTTATACACACTTGTCCGTCAATTCCAAGTAATTGTGCACCTTTAATCTAGGGTGACTCCGATACACACATTCGGTGATCGTTGAATAAGAAGATCTACGCCTTTAATTTAAGGCGCCCCCTTATTCTGAATAAGAGAATCTACGCCTTTTATCTGGGGCGCTCCCTTATTCTGATATATCATGATAATCACATCTATAGAATTTAGGTCATTTCATTCTGACTAGACCATTTCATTCTATAGTGAGGTCATTTCAATCTGTCTAGACCAGTTTATTTAACTTTGAGACCATTTCAATCTGTCTAGGCCTTAGGTCATTTCAATCTGTCTAGACCAAATACATATAGAGTCCTCATCAATTGGACAATTTAACATCATATATTCATAGTGTTCATGGTACGAGAACACATAAGTCAATTTCAATTCACATAGATACACATTGAACAAAACGCATCAATGGTAAGATATTCCAAAAACGTTCATAACGAGGGAATACAAATGAATAACTACCGGCCACTTGGTAGTATACAAATCATCAATAGGGAATCCTATAACAAAGGAAGATACATTCAAATACTTAATGAACGTAATCCCTTACCTCGGTCTAACTTCTTGGACCGCTCTTCCCGTGCGTATCTACAAACACGTAAGAGTAATTTAGTATTCGCATTTGTCGTTAACTATTCTTTACTTAGTTAAATCTTATGCGTTAACTTCTTCCTTTTCTTTATTTAGTAACTTTCTAAATTTGGAAAATTTCTATTTTAGGAAACTTTCCTTATTTGGAAATTTCCTTATTCTTGGCTTTTGTCATTTCCTATTTATAGTTTGATTTTTATTTAGGATTGTTTTCTCTTCAATCCTTAACTTTAATGTAAATTTCTTCTTTTAGGATTCCCACTTAAGTCCTTTTACTTTTAATTACTTAAAGGTCCTCCATATTTTAGGTAATTGCTAAATAATCCTCCAACTTTTAAATATTTGCAAATTAGTCCTTCAACTTTTAAATAATTGCAAACTGGTCCCTAAACTTTTAATTAATTTCAAACTGGTCCCTAAACTTTTAATTAATTGCAGTTTAGTCCTTCTGCAGTTTTGATCCTTTCAGTTTAGTCCCAGTTAACTCTCCATCTGATTTCCTGACGGTTCGGTTAGCAATTTAACGATTTCGGCTTCAAGCTGCTCAATCTAGTCCCTTTTCAGTTAAAAACCTAACCGTAGTCTTTTAATACTTAACCAACGGCTTAATTAATTAAACCAAAACACATCCAACTTGGCCTAGGGTTTCTACTGATAAAGCAGATTCAATCCAAGGCTTGATTTTATTTTATTTTTCCTTTTCTTTTCTTTTTACTTTTGTTCCTTTTAACTAACCCAAAAGAGTAACTATTTAAAACCAAAAACACCTAATTGGCCTAAGGTTCCCAGCCGAGACATCACAGATTCCATTACAAGGCTTTGATTTTTCTTTCTTTCTTTATTTCTTAACATTAGCCTAGTAAATTAATTAATTCACCTTTTTAACCATTCAACCCTTAACACAATAATTAATTTAATCTATATTCTTTCTACCCTAATTTCAAGAACAATTTAGGGTTATGAACATAATATTGTAACATTAAATCTCCATCATTTTAATCCTCAAACCATTCATTAACATCAAGATTTAACATTTAAAAACTTGTAAAAATCATCCAAGAACAATAGTATTTTAAATCTTCTAAAAATCATAATTAATTCTCTAGTGCTCCGAATTGAATGAAACGAAAGAGAGAAGTTAGGGTTTGACATTACCTTACTTTTTCGTGAAGGAAGATTTCCCAAAGGACAACCCACGGCTGCTCCTCCTCCCCTTGCAGTTCCGGCCGCCTAGGGTTAGGGTTACTAGGGTTTTTGTTTTTTTTTTTTCTTGCTTTGGTAACTGACGGTGAAATATGGGAAATAATTAGGAAGGTTTATTGTATTTAAATGTATTTACTACCCTCCTTGGCCCTCTCTTGCACAAGTCCAAACCTAGTCCATTGAATTTTAAACCCAATTAATTTAAATAGCTCATTTACTTAAGGGTTAATTAATAATTATAATTTCATTAATTAATTAATTTTATTTTTTTATTTTTTTCTAATAAAATAATTAATTAAAGTTCAAAATTTTCGGGTCTTTACAACTTCTGCCGTCGGTGGTTGGGTTTAAATTAGAGAGAATGAGGGATGAAATGGTGGGTTTGAAGTGGATTTGAGGGAGATTTGAATTTAATTTCGAACAGGGTTGTTGGATTTTAGGTGATTTTCTCGTGTATCGATTGTTGTTATTGTTTTCATAAATTGTTAAGCTCTATGTAACCATTACAAGCATTCTTTATTATTGATTTATGTGTTTTCTAGAGAGAGAAAGTGTGTATACTGTGTGTGAGAGGAGTTAGAAGAATGGAAATAAATTGTTAGGTTTGCATTATGAGTTTGTAAAAATGTAATTTTGTTTAGAACGTGTTCGAAATTCATGAAGAGTTTGTGATAGTGGTGTTAGTCGACAATTATGGTGGTGGTAATGGTTGGGCTGACTGATGGGTGGTGGTGGGTGAACGGAGGAGTGTAAGTGGTAAGGAAGAAGACTATCAAAATAACTTAAAAGACTAACGAATGTTAAATATAATTAACGGATGTTATTTTTTTTTTCTTATTTTGTTGATATTTATGTTATCTTTTTATCATCGTTAGGGTATGTTCCATTATATTAAATGAAATGATAAAGTAAATTAGATTAAGATGTTAAATCGTAATATGTTACATTAATTGTAAAATATTCTATAATACGTTATTCAAATTTGTCGTTTACCTTTGACCTATGCCTATGACCTTACTTTTTTTTTCTTTCATACTGGCCGTTGATTAATCAGGTTAGTTATTCATGCCAAATTTCATTGAAATGTAGCGGGCTTGAACCGAAAATTCTATTTAACCTAGAAGTCTCACAAATTTTTTTTTTTGGACGTCTCATTTGAAAGAGCACAATCCAAAAATGGAAAAAATTTTATTACTTCTTTATTTGTGGGACCCACTTGTCATACTCTCACAATAAATATCAACTAACTATTCTCTATCCCACTTTCTCTTTCCTACATCACCTTTCACTCACAACATTTATTTTACTATACACTTTTTCTTTTTTTTTACATCGCTTTTCTTAATTTTCGTACAAGGCACAAACTTTGCCCTTTTCAGATGAAACCGAGGGAGTATTTATCTAGGCACTTCTTGATTAACCTATGCTCTCCCGTTTCAATGTTATGGTTACTAAAATTTAATATACGAAAATTAATGAAAAAGTATATGTTATAAGTATAAATAGTAAACTAAAATAAAAAATTAAGATAGAGAAAAATTTGTTATTAGTATAATAAGTGAGTTACTTATCTCTCATTAGTCACTGTACTCCTTTATAAATTGATCTATGCACATTTTGATTGAAATTCGATGCGCGCACGATTGTATTATACAATAGTTGGTTGCACTAATTAATGAATATTTTTCTCGATTAAAATTTCTCACAAGCGTATAAACTATCGTTGTTGTAGTATATGCAAGCAAAGGTCGAATCTACAGAGACTGGGTGAGAACAAGCTTATTTAGCCAATGCGGCTAGGTTATGATTTAAATTCACTTAACATCTAAGGACAATAATTGAAATAAAAAAAACAAGTAATTAAAGGGATCTTCAGATTAAAAAGAAGTCACGGATTGGAATTTCACAGTGTCGCATATGTTATTAATAAAAGATAGTATTCAATCAATTTCAAGAGTTCATTCACTAGCCTAAGAGTTGGGACGGTTTGGTGTGCGATTTGCAACTCTTCTAATCTCAATTACTAAGTTTTCAGTTACGTCACTTAATAATTTAAGATTGAATTAAATTTCAAGGAATATACGAACCTAGATCTTCTCGATACAGTTACGTAACCGATTAAATCAAATCTACAAAGTTTAATCCGATAATTATTACTCACGTTAATGACCTAATAAAAATCCTAAATATTATGAAGAACAACTTTGAATAACAAGAAATTAATTGAAATTGAAATTAGATTTTTAGCATAAAATTTTGACATCGTTTATACCCAATCCATGAACTAGGAAATTAGCCACGCATATCCATGATATCACTCGCAAATATTGAATTAAAATAATAAAACCTGAAATCTTGATGATAAACTTGAAAATAAAGTTCTTCAATTCTTGCTAAAACTTGAATTCTCCCAAAAGAAAAGTTAACCCTCATAATGTTTTAAAATGAAATATTTATACTCCCCTAATCACCTAATACAATAAGGAAACGAAATAAAACGTTTTAAAAATAAATTACAAAAGCGGCCAAGGTGACGTCATCGATCGGCGTTTAGCACGAGTCGTTCCACTGGTCACGACTCGTTCTCTAAGCTTTTAATCGTGGCACGAGTCGTGCTTTTACTTTAAGTCATTGTGATAAAATCTCTGCACAAACCAATTCATGGCACGACTCGTTCTCTTTAGCACTAGTCGTGCCAATTAGCACAAGTCGTGCCTTTCAGCACAATTCGTGACTTTCAGCACAAGTCGTGCCTTTCCAACTTCCTAGTTTTGCACTTTGGTTCCTATACTTTTTTTTTTGCACTTTGGTCCCTCCTTTTTCAATATTTTGCATTTTAGCCCTTGAACTTTCAAAACACTAACAAAACACATTAAATTTTCAAGGTTTGAACAAAAAATAAGCTTGAAAACATATCTTTTGAATAGGTAAAACCACATCCATCACTAACGCCTCAAATTCAGTTTTTCATATGTGGGTTGACTTTTTTTTTTGGGAGTGAGAATTAAAAAGATAATTATATGTTTAGTGAACTATTCAAACAAACCGATTAATTAAGGGATTTGGTATAACTTTAGCAAAAATTTGCTTCTCCTTTTTGTTACCAGCGATGTCGATTTGATTATTTTATTCATTTTTAGCTCTAACGTACAAGATAATTTTCGAATTAAATATGACCCATAATTGAGAATTGAATGTTTAAGTGGAAGCTGAGCGATATAAACAACCTCAAAACTACTCAATGATTGAAAGATTTGGCATATAATTTCATATATCTTCTATTTTAATTAGGATATAACACAGCTTGGATATCTTATATATAGAAGATTCATGCATATCATGCATATTTTGTGGGATCTGATTCGATTGTCAGTAGCCATCACATACTTAGACAAAACGTGTATATGAGTTGTATATATACAGTATTGTAACCTTTGTAATTTTTAAGAGAAAGAGAAATAAACAAGCCATTCATTCTTGTTTCATGCACCATTGTTTCATTATTTTTTACATGGTATCAGAGCTGGTTATGCTCTAAAGCTTCCGCACACATTTTTTATTTACTTTCAATCCTCCTTCACTACCATGACGACGGGTGAAGACAACACCAAACCGTAAATCGGTGCCACTGGCGGAAGCAAGGTAGATGTGATGTCTCCTTACTTTATTTCGGCTTCCGACAGTCCCAACACATTGTTCGTCAGCGACCTCCTTCGAGATGGGAATTACGCGGATGGGGCAGACGAGATGAGCAATGCCCTATTCGCGAAAAATAAATTTGGATTCGTAGATGGCACGATTCCAATCCCAAGTGAAGGCGCGGCGGAATTGTTGCTTTGGAAGCGTTGTAACGCCATGGTGAAAGAATGGTTGAATGTCGCAATGGAGAAGGAGATCAGAAACAGTGTCAAGCATGCCAAGACTGCGCAAGAAATCTGGGAAGACTTGCAAGAACGCTTTGGCAATGAAAGTGCTCCCCGAGCATATGAACTGAAGCGAGCGGTTACCTTGACATGCCAGGATAAGCTCTATGTTTCAGCTTACTACACCAAACTGAAAGGCCTCTGGGATGAAATTCAATCAATTTCTCCCATTCCTAAGTGCAATTGCAGTGGGTGTACGTGTGATGTTTCAAAGAAGCTAGTTGAAATGAAGGAAAAAGAACGATTGTATGAGTTCCTCATGGGATTAGATGCGAGTTTTGGAACTATCAAAACTCAAATTATAAGTATGAAGCCAGCAGTAACATTGGGTGCAGCATATCACCTTGTCTCGAAGGACGAAAGGCAAAAATAGATTGCTGCTACAGGGAAGTCGGGGATTGAGGCAGCTGCATTCCAAGTACAAGGCAGCCATAGGTCAAGCAGAGACGAGGAAAAAGGATCGCAGTGAGACAAACGCAGGTGCACTCATTGCGGTAAACTCTACCATACGGTCGACAACTGCTATGAACTCATCGGGTATCCAGAAGGTCGTAAAAAGGCTAATCGAGATGGTGAAAAGGGAATGAAGCTTGCAACAAGAAGAAAGGTGCTGGAAAATCAGCAAACCTCGCGGTTGGAAGCAGCAGCCCCATTCTTGGATTCACCGACGAACAATACAATCAGCTTGTCCAATTCTTTACTGAGAAGGCGGACGTCGAACATAAATCTACTCCTACTGCAAACATGGCTGGTAAGGCAAATAAATTGAATTCTTGGATTATTGATTCAGGGGCTAGTGAACATATCACATGTGATGGGACAATCTTGGATAATCATTCTGAAGCTGGAACGGGATTGCCAGTCAAAATTACTAACGGCGACACCATACCGGTCAAAGGCATTGGTGACACAAGTCTTCCAAATGGAATGAAGATTAATCATGTTTTAAATATGCCATCATTCAAATGCAACTTACTTTCAGTCAGCAGGCTTACTAAAGACTTCAATTGCGCTCTCATATTTTTTCCGGATTTTTGTATAATGCAGGACTTGGCTTCGAGGACTCTGATTGGGATGGGTAGACGCAGCGACGGTCTATATTACTTGGAGCCAGTAGCAAAGGAGGGTGCAGCTTTGATGGCGAATGTTGAACCAATGGTATGGCACAAGAGACTAGGTCACACCTCAGTTTTATATTCTCAGCATCTTAATAAGTTTTATGGTAGTTCAATAAAGGAGAAGGATCATTGTGACTCATGCTTGAGAGCCAAATTAAAAAGGCTTCCTTTTCCTAGTAGTAGCATTCAAACTCATTCGTGTTTTGAACTTATTCATTGTGATATATGGGGAGTTATAAAACACTTTCTTTTTCTGGTGCACACTATTTCTTAACTGTGGTTGATGATTTTAGTAAAGGGGTATGGACTTTTCTGATGAAATATAAATGGGAAGTACATCACTACCTCACTTTGTTTTGCAATATGGTTAATACTCAGTTTGGTAAAAAGGTGAAAAGAATTAGAAGTGATAATGGTGGTGAGTTTCAGTCACAACTAATGTTGAATTACTATGTTGATAAAGGGATTTTGCTTGAAACTTCTTGCACCGACACCCCACCACAAAATGGGGTTGTTGAACGTAAGCATCGACACATTTTAGAAATGGCTAGGGCCCTACGTTTTGAGGCGGGGTTACCAAAAAGTTTTTGGGGTGAATGTGTCTTGACCGCTGCTTACATAATAAATCGGTTGCCTTCAAAAGTTTTGCAAAACAAAACACCCTACGAGATTTTACTTGACAAAATTCCTAGTTATGATCATCTTCGTACTTTTGGTTGCCTAGTTTATGCCAAAGACAACAAGAAAGGGGGAGACAAGTTTGACATGAGAGGTCATCCATGTGCATTTGTTGGTTACCCTCATTCCCAAAAGGGGTATCGGGTCTTTGATCTAGAATCAAAACAAATATATACTTCTCGAGATGTCAAATTTGTTGAGAATGTATTCCCTTTTAAGGAGATCAGTTCGAAATCTACAGGGGGTATAGTGGAAAATCAAGAGTCTAATACATGGGAAAATGATGATGATGAGTGGGATATTGTGGAGACTTAACCTACCCATCAAGAGAACCATGAAACGGCCCAAGGGACAGCCACACATGAACCTTCTGAAACTGTACTGGCAGCTGCCCCAAACGAAGAAAGTACACAGCCTGTTAATGAAGCCCAAAGACGAAGTGATAGAGCAAACCGACAGCCTAAGCACCTTGAAGATTATGCTACTGAGCTGCCTCCTTCTATAGATCATGCTCAACCCATCACCACTTCAGAGACCTCGACGGTACATCCCTTGTCCAATTTTGTATCTTATAACAAGTTTTCTTCCACTCATAAAGCTTATCTTGCGGCCATCACTTCACATGATGAGCCAAAGTTTTATCACCAGGCCGTAAAAGAGGAACATTGGCGAGAGGCAATGAGAAAGGAGATACATGCTTTGGAAGAAAATGGGACATGGAGTCTTGAATAATTGCCACCGAAAAAAAAGGTCGTTGATTCGAAGTGGGTTTACAAGATTAAATACAAACCAAATGGCGAGATCGAAAGGTACAAAGCTCGCTTGGTCGCAAAAGGGTTCACTCAAGTTGAGGGGATCGACTATCATGAAACTTTTGCGCTCGTAGCTAAGTTGGTGACCATGCGAAGTTTATTGGCTGTGGCTGCAAAGAAAGGTTGGATGGTGCATCAACTTGATGTAAACAATGCCTTTCTTCACGGCGATTTGGCGAAAGATGTATACATGAAGATTCCCCAAAGTTTCGCCAAAGAAGGAGAAACAAGGGTCTGCAAGTTACATAAATCACTATATGGTCTTCGACAAGCTTCGAGGAATTGGTACCATAAGTTCACATATGCACTTCTTGACGTTGGTTTTCAGCAATCTCGTGTGGACCACTCTTTGTTCATCTTCAAAAGAGGAAGTGTTTTTGTTGCTGCACTAATCTATGTTGATGATGTCCTTTTAGTAGGTAATGATGCCTCAAAGATAACTAGTGTGAAACAACATTTGGATGTCAAGTTTAGTATAAAGGATCTTGGGCCGCTTAAGTACTTCTTGGGCATTGAGGTGGCAAGGTCTCATGAAGGAATCGTGTTGAGCCAGTGAAAGTACACCCTCGACATATTAGAGGAAAGTGGCTTACAGGAGGTCGTCCTAGCAATTTCCCTATGGGGTATATGGTTAAATAAAAAATATTTTTGTTTTCCTAACAAATTTTCTCAACTTTAAATACCACCCCCTCCCCTCACAATTTTTTCACAAAAATTCCCTTAACTCTCTATTAATTTTTTCTTACGAAGTTCGTTAATTTCTTTGATTATCAAGCTCAAATCTTATTTAACTCTCATTTGTTTAAATTTTATGATAAAATGTATATAATGGATATAGGTATAAGATTGAGTAGTTCGATTTATATATATATATATGGGATTTAGGTATATGATTTACGGGATTAAGAGTATGGGGTATATGATTAATATAGATGAATTAGGGTTTATGGTATGGAGTACTCCATCCGTCCCGCCGATCTTAAGAAAGCTTTTCATTTTGGGCGTTCCGCCAACTTAAGAATTCCCAAAATGGAAAAGAATATTTACTATTTCCTCAACTCATTCTCTCTCCTACATTATTTAATACTTATAACACCATTATAATTTACTATTTCCTCCACTCATTCTCTCTCCTATTTTACTATTACACTCACGACATTTACTATTTTCTTAATTCCCGTGCCATTTGAAACTTTCTTAAGATCGGCGGGACGGAGGGAGTATATAATTGTGATTTAAGGTTTAGGGTATAAGGTATACTCCCTCCGTCCCACTCCACAGTGGACCTACTTTTTGGGCACGAGAATTAAGGAAAAGTAGGAGAGAGAAATAGGTGGAGGAGGTGTTTGTGAGTATGAAAAATTAAATAGGAGAGAGAATGAGTGGGAGAAATCTATCAATATATAAAAACAAGGTTTTGGTAATTAAAGGGGCTTTGAGGGGCATTTTAGACTTTTCACTACATGGCAAAGTTGAAATTGAAAATGAGAAAAGGCCTTGGCCTTGGCCGGCCTTGGCCTTGGCCGTGACTCGGCCTTGGCCGGCCTTGGCCTTGGCCGTGGCCTGGTGGGGTTTTTATCCCACATAGGTTTGAAACAAAAAAAAAAAAGTTATCCTCCCTTATAAATACTTAAGCTGGCCATTGCATTTCACCTAGGCCGGCCGTGGCCCTTGCACATGGCCTTGGCCCATGACCTCGCCTTCGCCCTCGCCCTTGGCCTCGAATTGGATCGGGGCTCGGATAGGGTAATTTTGGGTCGATTTCGGGTATTGACCTTAAAAAAACGGGTCGGATCCGGACAAAACATTTGTTACAATTTTCCTTAAAAGGTCTCTTTGGAAAAAAAAAGGCTTTTACTTAACTCTTTATTTGGATAAATCAAAATTTATTAATTATTTTCTCTTTAATTGGACACTTATTTTATTTCATTTGAAAAAAAAAAAAATCTTTTGTAAAAATATTACTTTATTAATTATCCTTTAATAATTATATCATTTTTTTTTAGTGCAAAGTAATGAAGTCAGAATTTTTTTTTTTTATTATAAATCATAATAAGAAAAATTCTATTTTTTTATTTATTAATTTTTAATTTCATTTTTTCACCTAACTTCATTTTTTTTTTCTCTTTAACTAGATAATTCTTTCATTTGGATTTGGACAAAGAAAAATAATCCCCAATTTTAAATATACATTTGTTAATTATCCTTTCCTATTTTTTTAATTTCTTTTCAGTGAAAATTACTTAAGTGTGAAGTAAATATTTTAATTATAAATGATATTAATAATATTAATAATTATATACTAAAAAAATGATTATAAAATAAAATAAATTTGATGGGGTATAGGATGATGATAAATTCATATATATATCCAAAAAATATTGCCACTTATTTTTATTATGTGTCAAATAAAATATTTTTTTTATACAGAATAAAAAATATAAATATTAAGATATTATTTATTTGAAACAATTTTTTTTTAAATTGGACGGTGACTTGGGCCTTGGCTCGGCCGTGGCCTTGCCTTGGATGGCCGTGGCCTTGCTTTGCCTCCCCCTTGCCGGGCATGGCCTTGGCATGTGGCCTTGGGAGTTTTCCCACATCGAAAAATAATCTAAAAAAAATGGGTTGCCTAGGTATATAATGACTCATTATATCAAGACCATTTTTCATTCTTTTTTTTTCAATGTGGGAAATCATGCTTGGCCTTGGTTTTATCCCACATGGAGAAAATACAAAAGTTTTAGGCTTGTCTTGGTTATATAATGAGGCTTAAGCCAAGGGATTTATTTTGAAACAAAAATTTTTTAAATTGGACGTTGACTTGGGCCTTGGCTCGGTCGTGGCCTTGCATTGGATGGCCGTGGCCTTGCTTTGGCTCGCCCGTGGCCGGGCATGGCCTTGGGAGTTATTCCACATCGAAAAATAATCAAAAGAAAATGGGTTGCCTAGGTATATAATGGCTCATTATATACCTAGGCCATTTTTCATTCTTTTTTTTTTCAATGTGGGAAATCATGCTTCGCCTCGCCGTGGCACTCGGGCCGTGGACTTGGCCTTGGTTTTATCCCACATGAAAAAAATACAAAAGTTTTAGGCTTGTCTTTGTTATATAATGAGGCTTAAGCCAAGGGGATTAGGCATTGATATTGGCTGGTTTGGCCATTAGCTGGCCATGGCTTAGGCCTTGACTTAGGATTATATTTCATATAATAAATAAAATAAAATAATTTCATACAAATTATAATAATAATAATGATTTTGAATATGTTTAAAAAAAGTCATTGTGTATTTACAAAGTATATATGATTATTTAATATATTATATATATACATGTATATATACATACATATATACTCCCTCCGTCCCAACAATTGCTTCCCATTTTT
>JAFEMH010003920.1:0-67500 GCA_022495995.1 Adenophora triphylla var. japonica | reverse complement strand
ATAAAAACCAAGCAAAATTTTTATCCCTTCCCTTTATAATGCTCAAGTTGGCCAAGGCATAGTCATATCGCCGGCCATGCTCTTGCCTACGGCCTTAGCCCATGCTATTGGCCCATTTTAACTAAAAATAAATTATTCGTATTTACAAATAATATATGATTAATTAATTTTTTTATTAACATTTATAATTAAAAAAATAATATTGTGTATATACAAAGTATATATGATTAAATAATTGTTTTATTAAAAAAATAAAAAAAACTTTGGTGTAAAAAACATTTTTTTTTCACGAAATTTCATAATTTTTTTCCTCTTTAAATAGACTTTTTCATTTGATGTGGACAAATAAAAAAATTCCTCTTTTTTAAATATAAATTTGTTAATTATTTTTTGCTTCTTTTTCAATTCCTTTTTAAATTGATAAAATACTACAGAATTGTATCTAAAGAAATGCATATTCCTTAAAATTTCTTTTTTATTTTATTATTTTCTAATTTTCATGTACTGACAATGTAGCCTTTAAGAAATTATTCCATAATGTATAAATTAATTGATTTCTTGATTTATTTTATTTTAATTTTTCTCTTTTGAATAATAATGCCCCGTGCATCGCACGGGAGTCAATCTAGTAGTTAGGAGAGAGAATGTTGTGAGTGTAAAAGTAAAGTATGAGAGAGAATGAGTGGGTGGAATAGTAAAGATTCTTTGTCATTTTGGACAGTTCACATTGGAGTGGGACGTCTCAAAAAGGAAATAAGTCCACACTGGAGTGGGACGGAGGGAGTATATGAGAATAATGTAGATGAATTGGAGTTTAGGGTATAAAATATATGATTTAGATTTAAGTATTAGGGTATACTCCCTCCGTCCCACGTTAGTTGAGACTAACTTTTTGGGCACACCAATTAAGGAAAAGTAAGTGAGAGAAAAAGTGAAAGAAAATGTTGTGAGTATGAAGAATTAAATAGGAGAGAGAATGAGTGGGAGGAATAGTTAGGAGAGAGAATGTTGTGAGTGTAAAAGTGAAATAGGAGAGAGAATGAGTGGGGTAAATAGTGAAGATTCCTTTGCCATTTTGGGCAGTCTCAACTAATGTGGGACGACCCAAAAGGGAAAGAAGTCTCAACTAACGTGGGTCGGAGGGAGTATGGTATATGTGAGATAAATGTAGATGAATTAGGGTTTAGGGTATGAAGTATATAATTTAAATTTAATATTTAGGATATTGGGTATATATATGAGATTTAGATAGATGAATTAGGATTTGGGGTTTGGAATTTGCAGTACTCCCTCCGTCCTGCCCAAAAATGCCCAAACCAAACCTCCCACGCAAATTAAGGAAAATGATGTAGGAAAGAGAAAAAGTTTAAATGTTGTGAGTATGAAAAATTAAATAGGAGAGAATGAGTGGGAGGAATAGTTAGGAGAGAGAATGTTGTGAAAGTAAAAGTAAAGTAGGAGAGAGAATGAGTGGGTGGAATAGTAATAAAAACTTTCCTTTTTGGGAAAGTGCCTTTTTAAATGGGACGCCCAAAATGGAAATTTGTGGCTTTTCGGGCGGGACGGAGGGAGTATATGATTTAGATTTAAAGTTTAGGGTATATGATTGAGGTAGATGCATTAGGGTTTAGGGTATCAAGTATATAATTTATATTTAATTTCATTTGTTTAGTTTTTTTTCTATCTTTTTATCTATAACTTTTTGTTAAAAAAAAAACTTTTTATCTATAAATTTTTGTAAAAAAAAAAATCACAGATAAAAAAGTCTAAAACATTGTTTTCTAGTCAATAAAAAAAATTAAAGTATAGTTCGTCCCTCTTTTTTTTATATACTTTCATTTGTTTAGTTTTTTATATCTTTTTTTTTATTACTTTTGTAAAAAATTTCAGTAATAAAATAAAATCTAAAATATTATTTTCTATTCAATAAGAAATATAAAAAAATTAAAAAAATAAAGGGTAGTCCATCTCTATTTTATTTTATATACTTTTATTTTTTTATCTTTTTTTTATATTACTTTTTGTAAAAAAAAATTAGTAGTAAAAAAGTCTAAAATATTTATTCCTAGCCAATGAAAAAAATAAAAATAAATAAAAAAATTAAAGGGTAGTCCGTCCCTCTTTTATTTTATATAATTTCATTTGTTTAATTTTTTTCTATATTTTTATATAATTTTTTGCAAATATTTTCAGTAATAAAAAAAATTCTAAAACATACTCCCTCCGTCCCACGTGAATGGACACTTATTTCCTTTTTGAGACGTTCCACGTGAATGGACACTGCCCAAAATGGAAAAGAATATTCACTATTCCCTCCACTCATTCTCTCTCCTACTTCACTTTTACACTCACAACATTCTCTCTCCTAACTATTCCTCCAACTCATTCTCTCTCCTATTTAATTCTTCATACTCACAACATTTTCTTTCACTTTTTCTCTCTCTTACTTTTCCTTAATTCCCGCACCCATAAAGTTGGTGTCCATTGACATGGGACGGAGGGAGTATATTTCTATTAAAAAAAAAATGTTGCCAGTTCAGAACCAAAACTATGAAACGTAAATTTCGATTCGGTTCCGATTTCTCCTTTTCCGAATTCGAAACCGTTGGTTTCGAACCGGTATCAGAACCGGAACGGTGTTTATTCATCCCTACTCATTGAGCGCTTAGTTCTCTTGCTGAGGGTTCCCAAGTGAAAATCGATTGTCATGCAAATTTTTTCTCCTTTAATTTTATTTTATTTAAAAATTATTTTCTAAATAAAGTCTTGAAAAATATTTACAAAGGTGAAACTCGCTAACGGTAGTATCGAATTTACACTTTTTTTAGGGTTGTATGCTATTTCTATTAGCAAGTTCGGTGAAACTAGCAACTGATGATAAGTTTTTCCTAAACATGCTATTGCTAATTTAGATTTTTACAGAACTTTATAATTTTTTAAATACTTTTTAAGGGTTATTATTTAGAGATTTTTTTTTTAAAAAATGAATTTGTAAAAAATAAAATGGGGAAAAAGATCTTGTCATTCCCATGTACTACAGTGGCCCAAAATTTTATTGGTCAAACTACGACTGTGAAGTGGGTCACTTTTCTCTCCTTCATCAGTGCAGCTTGCCAACTAGGCATTATCTAGGGACTAGCAAGCTATGGATCTCTAAATTTATTTGAATTTTTTCTACAATCAGTTAATCCTGAAATAAATACTCCCTCCCTCCGTTTCACTTCAATTGATCCACTTTTTTTTTTGGGACGTCCCATTTCAATTGATTCATTCCATAAATGGAATATTTTCCATATATTTATACCCTTATCAACTCCACATATTTACAAAAAAACCAATCATTAACTTACTATTCCTCCCACTCATTTTCTCTCCTATTAAATATTTTTAACTTTTATATTCTCTCCTATTTCCTACCACACATTTAACTTTTACATTCTCTCTCCTCTATTTTCTATCCACTTTATTCATTTTTCTTAAAAACTGTAAAATTCACCCCGGGACCAATTGAAGTGGAACGGAGGGAGTACTATCTATTGTCCAAAATAATAATTAAAAAAAATTATTTTTGTTCAAATTGCAAATTAAAAAAATGTTATTCCCTCCATCCAGCATTACTCCCTCTCTGTCCCATTTAAAAAGTGATAAAATTGATCTTACACAAAATTAAAAAATACTCCTTCCGTCCCATAAAATATTACTTGTTTACTGTTGAGAATGGAAAAAATAAGAAATAATGTTATTAAAGTAGGAGTTGTGAGTGGGATGAGAGAGAATGAGTGGAGAGAATAGTAAATTTGAAAAGTGTTGTGAGTATGACAAGTGGGTCCCATGAATAAAGAAGTATTAAAAAATTTTCTTTTTAGGAAAGTGAGATTTTAAAGTGGGACGCCCAAAATAGTAAAATGAGTAAGGTTTTAGGGGACGGAGGGAGTAAATATAATGGAGTACTCCCTCCGTCCCACCCGAATTTGGACAAAGTTACTTTACACGGAGATTAAGAAATAACAATAAGATAATAAAAATGTGTGGTAGAAAATGAAGAGAGAGAATGAGTGGAGTTAATAGTGGTTGGTTGAATAAATTGTATGGTGGAGAATGAGTGGAGTTAATGAGTGAGTGGGATAGGCCCATTTTTTTATTTTTATAAACTTTCCTTTTTGGGTTGTCCAAATTCGGATGAGACGCCCAAAAAGGAAATTTATCCAAATTCGGGTGGGACGGAGGGAGTAAGTGTTATAATCATTAAAAATTACGTAGCAGAAAGAGAAAGAAAGTAAGGTAGAGAATAGTAAGTAGATAATTATTGTGGATATAAGTATAACAAGTAAGTCTCATAAATAAAGAATATTAAAAAAAAATCATTTTTTAAATGTATCTTTTTAAATAGAACACCCAAATGAAAATTTGTATATTTTCGAATGAAACTAATGGAGTAAGATTTTATTTTAACTATATTTCCATCGTCTCATTATAAAAGAGACAAAAACTTTGATGTCTCATTACAAAAGGTGCGTACTCAATTGATTCTTAATTTTAAATTTTTAACAGTCACAACACTAATGTCATTATACATTTTTTTATAATTTTTATGCAAAATTCATTTTATGCCCTTTGTAATGGGACAAAGGGAGTATACGATTATTAATAAAAAATAAATATTGTAAGTAACCTATAGTATAAATCACAACATGCCACCTCAGTCATGTGAACAATACAATGAACAATTAAAATAGTAAGTTATTTGTTATTATAAGTGTATCAATTGATTCTTATTGTTTATTTTACAAATAAAGCAAACTAAAAATAATATTTGTGACATGCGAAAAATATAAATAAAAATCTTACTAAACTCTGAAGCGGAGGAAGTATTAATTTTAGAACTTTCATATCAAAATGTCTGAAAATCTAGGTTTGCATAACATCAATTTATAAAAATTATTTCTGCGTGTTTTGTATAATATTTCACTTTTTTCATTTTGAGCATCTTATATAAAATTTCACTTTACTAAAATTAAAAAAAAAATCTTTACAAGTACTCTCAATTATTCTCTCTTATACTTTATTTTTATATTTATAACACTAATTAACTTACTCCCTCCGTTCCACGTCAATGTAAACCATTTTTTCGGGCACAATAATTAAGAAATATTATTAAGATAATGAAAATGTGTTGTAGGAAATGAAGAGAGAGAATGAGTGGAGTTAATAGTAGGTTGATTGAATAAATTGTATGGTGAAAAATGAAGAGAGAGAATGAGTGGGTGGGGTAGGGTGAATATAAAATAATAAATTTGTTTTCATTTTGAACAGTTTGCATTCACGTGGGACGGATCAAAATGAAAATAAATTTGCATTCACGTGAAACGGAGGAAGTATTATATAATATCAAAATGACCATATTTTCGAAAATAAATTACCTGAGCATAAAAGAGAAATAAACTGAACCGTCCGATAACGGCCAATAACTAGAAGGCGAGAAGTGGCAGCGTCCATCGACGGTAAGTGTTTGTTTGTAACGGGTTGATTGATCTGACGGCCAATAAAGGAGGACGAGAAAGTGGCCCACAGCTGGTGCACCTCGATCGCCGACGTCGTCACAAGAGGTGCGCCAACTAAGCAACAGCTTTGGGCTCGAAACCCGGCGAACAGAGAAGACAGAAATCGTCAGACTGAGACACTGTTAAGTAGTGGTGGTGGGTCTCTCTCTGATTCGTAAGTACACCACTTGTACCCCCTCTCTTTCCATTTTTGCCCTTTGACCACTTTATTTTTACTTTCAACTACCTCTCAACTTTATAGCTATATAATCCCTCTGACCCAGCCGAGTGTACACTTATTTCCTTTTTGGTCTGTCTTAGTCGAGTGTGAACTGTCCAAAATAGAAGAAAATCTTCACTATTTACCCCACTTATTCTCTCTCCTATTTTACTTTTACACTCACAACATTCTCTCTCCTAACTATTTCTTCCACTCATTCTCTCTTCTATTTTACTTTTACACTCACAATATTTTCTCTACACTTTTTCTCTCTCTTACTTTTTCTTAATCGATGTACCCAACATTTTGATTCACACTCGACTGGAACGGAAGGAGTATGTAGTATGTGTTGTACTTTATTAAACCCCCTTATATTTATTTAGGGTTTACTTTTCACCTCTTTACAACAATTTACCTTGAGCACCCCATCTTTATTTAATTGAGGTTGCCTACAAATTTTAACCATCACATTAGTTTGCCTATTTCAATCGTTTCTTTAGGTTCTAGGGTAACCATTAATAGCTACAAAAGTCTCCAAAATTATTTCTTGATGTCAATTTGTTCATAACATTAAGTTCATTTGGGTTCGTCTTTCCCCGGATTTCATATCCAGTGAAAATTATTGTACCACTATGTTGTCCTTTTCAATCTGTTAATAACCAGAAATTGAACAAAAAAGATCAAACAATCCCGTAACTAAAAACTATGATAAATGTGTTTCCTAAATCAAGATTGATGCCTTGGTTCTATTGTGGGTAATTATTGGCGATTGGGAGAAAATATACGAAGGTAGTGGAATAAGCGTTAGAGTGCCATCAATGGAATATGCATTAGAGTGCCATCAATATAGGATATTTTACCCAGAGTTGTAATATATTTTATGTTTTGATTTATAACTATCAATATAAAAAAAAAGAACAAAGTTGTAGAAGTATTATAGAGTAGCTTGATCATTTTGGTGTTGCAAGTAAATATTTGAGCGTTTATGGTATTTTATTGTGGTCGATGATGATAGTGTTAGTAATGTTTTCTGTCGGTAACTTGTGAGAATTTAAACTAAGAAAGTTTGAGGGGGTCATCTATTAAGTCAAAAGAACTAGAAGGGGGCTTTAGTGTAGTATCTAAACACAAAATAAAACTAAATTTTTTCTCAAATAATCCTTTTTTACTTTTTTATTTACCAAAATGACTCACTGTTCAAACTATTGCCCAGAATGTCCACTTTTTTGAAACTCGCTACACCGTGTAGCGAGTTTGACTAGGGTTTGTCAAAACTCGCTACACCGTGTAGCGAGTTTAGGGTAATTAATATTGACCGCTTGGAAATTAATTAGGACATTTAATTAACCTAAACTCGCTACACCGTGTAGCGAGTTTGGTCAAACCTAATTAAATTCGCTACACGGTGTAGCGAGTTTGACCCTTTTTTTCTTATTTTATTTAATTCTTCTCTTCTCTTCTTTCTTTCTTTCTATATATATTATATATATATATATATATATATATATATATATTATTTATATATATATATTATTTATATATATATAAAATAATAAATAAGAAAGAGGAAGTCCCTTTAAAAGTCCTCTCACTAAGAGAGGTCCCAAAGGAACTTGAAAAACAATGAAGATGAATCATCTATTTATAGTGGAAGAAAGATTTGAAAAATGTAGGATACATCTATGTGGGAAACACAAAAAATATTTAAATTTAGAGATGGTGGGAAAAACAAAAATTTCATTTTTCAAATATTCACATGGATCATTATCCAAGCAACATCTTCACCATTAAATGCATCACATCCAATGGTCCAAATTCATCCCATAAAAACAAAAACACACTTTCATTTAATTGGCCTTTTAATATTCGCATGGATTATCAATAAATCGTCTATACATTAATCTCACTCAAATCCAATGGTCCTAATTCATCATTATATATATATATTTCTTTTAATATTATATACTATTAAAAGAAATATATATATATATAATGATAATTAGAACCATTGGATTTGAGTGAGATTAATGGTATAGATTGATTTATTGATAATCCATGTGAATATTAAAGGGCCAATCAAATGAAAGTGTGTTTTTGTTTTTATGGGATAATTTACCATCGATGTGATGCATTTAATGGTGAAGATGTTGTTTGGATAATGATCCATGTGAATATTTGAAAAATGAAACTTTTGGAGGCAAATGAAATTTTATTTTTCCCACCATCTCTAAATTCAAATGTTTTTTGTGTTTCCCACATAGATGTATCCTACATTTTTCAAATCTTTCTTCTACTATAAATAGATGATTCATCTTCATTGTTTTTCAAGTTCCTTTGGGACCTCTCTTAGTGAGAGGACTTTTAAAGGGACTTCCTCTTTCTTATTTATTATTTTATATATATATATAAATAGTATATATATATATATATATATATATAATATATATATAGAAAGAAAGAAAGAAAGAAGGAAGAGAAGAGAAGAATTAAATAAAATAAGGGAATTCGGACCCAAATCAAACTCGCTACACCGTGTAGCGAGTTTAATTAGGTTTGGACAAACTCGCTACACGGTGTAGCGAGTTTAGGTTAATTAAATGCCTTAATTAATTTTCAAACGGCTAAATTTAATTACCCTAAACTCGCTACACGGTGTAGCGAGTTTTGACCAGATCCAAGTCAAACTCGCTACACGGTGTAGCGATTTTCAAAAATATGGACATTCTGGGCAATAGTTTGAACAGTGAGTCATTTTGGTAAATAAAAAAGTAAAAAAGGATTATTTGAGAAAAAATTCAAAGTGGACCATACTAAGATTTTCCAAAATAGAAAATCCTAAACTATGGTTGGTTTAAGCCAAAGAGTGGAGAGTTAGCAGTCTCCATTTATCATCACTCTCTTTCATTTCCTCTTTGCTTGTCTTTTCTTCTAAAAATCAACTTTATAGTAAAAAAGAGACCAAATAAAACCCCTTTTCTTTTTTAAGAAATTGAAGTATGCATGTTATATAGTTGATTGACTAGATAATTTTAGGGCTAAATCTTAGTGTTTTTTCTATCTTTATTGGGTATTTAATTTTTATTGATTGTTCAAGTGGGGTTTATTGATTTATTTTTATTTTTATGTGAGAGTTTTAATTTTGAAATAATTAAAGGGTTTGATTATTGAGTGGATGGGAAAGAAGAAGATGACAAAGAAGACGAAGGAATTATCAGTAGCAATAGCAGAATCAACGACAATAATTGGTGGTGCTGCAGTAGAAGATCAATCAGAAGAACAGCAGCAGATAATTACTCCAAGGAAAAGAGGAAGGCCTCGCAAGGTTATTATTGACCAAGAAGAAGAGGATGAAGCAAGAGATGTGAAAGAAGAAGAAGCTGATTCCAAAAAGGTCAAGAAAAGTCAAGAAGAAGAAGAAGAAGAAGCTAATAAGGGTAAGGAACTGCTGCATCCCAGAAGAAGCAGGAGGAAAAGCAAGCCCAGAAAGAGCAGTTAAGTCTTTTTTTTTTTTTTTTTTGCTTAATTTAATATCTGGGTTATTTGATGGATTATTGCTAGCGATTTAGATTTTATTTGACAAAAAACAAAGCTTGCTTGAATAAAATGTTCGCTTGTTTTGTTTTTTTTTTTTGTGGTTTAATTTGGTCAGTATTGAATATTGATTGTTATTGTTTATTAAGACTTGCATATTATTGCAAGAAAAGTTTCCAGGAAGGAAGAAAGAAGAGGACCAAGTTCAAAGAAAAAGAAAAATAGTCTCATTTTAATTTTGATGATTAATTTATTTAAATTTAAATTAAAATTTATAGGAGAATTATTATTCACACCCGTAAAGTTATTTTGAATATTAGTAAATATGCTTATAATTTTAAATGATACTGTACAATGATGTGAAGCACGAATGATACAATGATGTGAAGCACGATTACGGATATACTTAAATAATTTTATGGGAATGAATAACGATACTCATTTTATAATAATTTAATTATTATTATGAAAATTTTAAAATAGTACGCATTATAGATAAAATAATATTTTATGTGTATAATTAAATTTTCACAAAATGCTAATCAATATCAATTGAATTGAATGATCACTAAAATAAAATAAAATAAAATAAAATACTTTTATAGGATTTGAGGATTACAATCGAAAGAGATTACTCCTGTTTCTTTCGTTGTAAAGGTGTTTGGATAAACTATAAAGATGTGTTTCAGTAAATAGTACTTTCTCCATCCGATTTAATTTTCGTAGTTTGACTCGATAAAGCTTAAGAAAAAATAAATGTCCCGATGTTATTCGGTTTAAGAAATATTTGATAAAGTTAAATATATTAATTATTTTTGTATTTTAATTAGTTTTTTAGAATTTAATTTGTTTTAGTTTATATTTTATTTATTATTTTCGTCATTTATTTTAAGGATGATTAGAGGTGATTTTAGAGTAGATTTTGAGGAGATTTACTAGTTTTTGAATTCTATTTAGTTACCATATAGGTTAGGAGTAATTCTAGAAGGTTTAGGATTGTTTTTCAAGTTTTATGGGCACTATAAAATAGGCCTAAGGTTGTAATCCGAATTTAGACTATTTTTTTGATAAATAAAATTATTTTGATTGCTTGGCAATTGTGGGTTTTTCCTTTGGGTCTTAATTGACTTGCAGAAGATTCTCTTAGGAGTTTCTTATTAAAGTCATCAATTGACTTTTCTAATAATCTTCTTCGGTTGATTATTAGATTAAATTCTTTTGCGAGAAGTTTAATCATATCCCTTTTGTTCATTAATCGATTTTACTCCTTTTGCGAGGATTGAATCGATTATCTTGTTTTATTTTAATTTCGCTGCGTTTACTTTACATCAGTTGGTATCAGAGCGAGTTCGATCCATGGAAAAGATGACCAACAATAGTGGAGAAGAAATATCACTTCTTGAGAAGATCGATATGCGTCTGAAGCATGATCGTTGTCAGGTAAGAAAGTTTTCTATAAAGTTTAATAAACTTGATAAGGAGGCCGACTACAAAAATGACTTGATGCTTCGTTATGAATCCGAGATTCAGAGCGACGCACTTCAGGCATGACATCAGTCTTTGATAGATAAGTATCGAGAGGAGAGGGGATGTTTGGGCAGAAGTCGTTCGTTGTTATGATCAAATAGGTATTTATACAAAATCAATTCGGCGTTTCGAAGCAAAGCAAGCTATTGAATTGAAGCGTCTCGAGAAAGAAAATCGCCTTATTATTGAAAAATTTCCTGCCCAAGAAGATCCTGTTGAAGAGGAGATTATTGTTGAAGATCTATGTGCAAAGGACGAGGTCATTCATGTATGTGATAATAATATTCCTACCCATATTATAAACCCTGTTCATGACCTAGTTGAGCCCAAGGTGGAGGATGTTGTTGGTATTAATTGGTTTTCTAAGCCATTTAGATGGACTCTCGTTGGCAAGTTCTCCCGTGGCAGGCCGTCTATGGAAGACACAAGGATTGCTTTTGCAAAATTTAATCTTAAAGGGGTTTACAAACTGGGTCATCTAGACTCAAAGCATATTCTAATCCAGTTAACAACGGAGGCAGATTATCAGAGACTTTGGATGAAGGAGGTATGGTATGTATTTAAATTCCCCATGAGAACGTTGGCGTGGTCACCGGCATGGAGGCCAGAACAGGAATCTTCTATCGTTCCAGTTTGGGTTGGATTACCCGGACTTCCAGTTCACTTGTTCAACAAATCATTCTTGTTTTTATTGGCGAAAGCTATTGGCAAGCCTTTATCTCTTGACAATGCGACAGTGGAGCTTTCTAGGCCCAGTATCGCTAAGGTACTGATTCAAGTTGATGTTCTTAAGAAGTTACCTACAGAAGTGTTCATTGATTGTGGTGATGCCTTTCCAAGTTTCTATCAAAAAGTGGAGTATGATAACATTCCGAGATATTGTAAACATTGTTTCACGCTGGGGCATGATATTTCTCAGTGTAAGAGAGCAAATCCATCGGTTAGAAGCAATAAGGACAAAGAAATAGTAGGACAAAAAGTGGACAAGATTAATGCTACTGATGTTAGTAATAAGGTGGTCATTGAGAACCACCAAGTTGATGTCCCTTCCAGCTCCAATGATAGGATTCAAGAATTGAATATTGAGCCGGTTGACACTCAAGGTGAAGAATTGGTAGTCTTGGATGACAGAACTATCGTTGATATAAATACAGGCAATGAAACTCTGGTTGCTTCTGCTGCGCTTGGAGCGCAGATGGGGGATTTGGCCATTCAAAAGGGGTCTACGGCCTCACCATCCATCCCTATGACGGCTCCTGTTAAAACCGAAATATGTGAAGAAGAAATTATTATTTCACTTCTTGAAGAATTATGAAAGATACAACCTACATATATACACCACAATCCTACTTTGACTAGGATTCTATTATGACTACATAATCTACTTTCCTACTTAGAAAAGAAGACTTCCTAATATACAATACATACATAAGGAAACAAAATATACAAGGAAAAGGAAAAGATATTGACAAGATTTGTCAATATTTCAACACCCCCCCTCAAGTTGGAGCGTGTAGGTCACAAACGCCCAACTTGCTAAGTAGAATGGAAAACTGTTTACTACTCAATGCCTTGGTAAGAACGTCAGCTAATTGTTCGGATGTGTGAATATACTGAGGTGTGAGGACACCTGTGCGAACAACATCACGAACAAGATGACAGTCAACTTCGATATGCTTCGTACGTTCGTGATGAACTGGATTCTGGGCCATATGTATAGCAGATTGACTATCACAAAGAAGAGGCACCGGAGAGTCATGTCTAATTCCAAAGGATCGAAGAAGGCCAAGTAACCATTTGAGCTCACATGTCGCATTAGCCATAGAACGATATTCTGCCTCTGCTGAAGACCGAGAGATCGTACCTTGCTTCTTCGTTTTCCAAGAGATAGGTGAATCACCAAGGAAAATGAAATAGGCAGTGAGTGAACGTCGCGTGATGGGACAACTAGCCCAATTTGAATCACAATAGGCTCGCATTTGCAAGGCGGAGGATGACTTCAAGAGAATGCCTTGTCCACGACGGGCTTTCAAATAACGAACCACACGCAATGCAGCAGTCCAATGAGCAATCTTGGGCTTGGTCATAAATTGTGCAAGAACATGCACGCTATAAGATAATTTCGGGCGTGTAATGGTGAGATAAATAAGTCTCCCTACAAGGCGCCGAAAAGGTTCAGGATCACGCAAGTCTTCGTCTGCAATCAAAGCCAAACGATGATTCTGTTCAATGGGTGTAAGAGCCGGACGTGCTCCAAGAAGTCCTGCCTCGGAAAGAATGTCAAGGGCATACTTTCGTTGAGAAAGAAAGATGCCATCCGGATGTGTTGCAACTTCAAGACCCAAGAAATACTTGAGACGACCAAGATCTTTCATATGAAAGCAACGACTGAGATATGCTTTGAAACGACGAATTTCAGTCGAATCATTGCCTCCAATAACCAAGTCATCAACATACACAAGAACATGAATTTCGAAAGTGGAAGTCTGAAGAGAGAAGAGAGAATAATCTGAGCATGATTGAGTAAACCCATATTCTGTTAGCGCCACAGAAAGCTTTGCAAACCGACACCGGGGAGCTTGTCGTAAGCCATATAATGATTTCTTTAAAGCTGGATGTCCCAATGGTACCTTCATATACACATCCTCACTTAGATCCCCATGCAGAAAGGCGTTGTGGACGTCCATTTGATGAAGCTCCCACCCTCGAACTGCAGCAATAGAGAGGAAAACACGGACGGTAACCATCTTTATTGTGGGTGCGAAAGTCTCCTTGAAGTCCACTCCTTCAATCTGACGGTTTCCCAATATCACCAACCGGGCCTTGTGTCGTTCAACTGACCCATCTACGTTGTATTTAATCTTTAAACCCATTTGTTGCCAATCACTTTCTTGTCAACAGGGGCATCCACCAATTCCCATGTACCATTATGATCAAGAGCATCGAGCTCATTATGCATAGCCTCACGCCATTTAGAAGATGTGACCGCTTTACCAAATGCTTCGGCTCAATACCTGAGTCAATGGCAGCCAAGAAACAACGATGTGCCATAGAGAAGTTAGTGCAACTAACAAAGTGTGATAATGGATAATGAGTACCTAAAGATTTCTTTTGGACTGGCGAACTAGACGGGGAGGGGACTCGTGCGGTGTTTGCTTTGCCCAACTCATATTCGGATGAAGGATACTTTGAGGAGGGAACTTTGGCTCTCTGTCCTCGACCCAAAATCTCTGGTGCAGCTTGTTCAGTCACCTGCAATGGATCAGAAGCGAATTCGGGACCCTGATCAGAATCTGTAACCGGATGTGCAGGCACTTGTGCAGCGGGTTGTTCAAACAACTGGTCAGGCAACTGTTCAGGCTGTTCAGGTTGTTCAAACAACTGGTCAGGCAACCGATTGCCCTCATGAACATTGTCTTCTTCATGGGCAATTTCATCTGTAGACTCGTAAAGAAAGATATCTGAAGCTGAATAGGCTTTTTTCGGATCAGTCCAATTACTAGCAAAGGAAAATTCCTTTTCCACAAAAACTACATCCCTCGAAACAAGCAACTTATTTTCATCAAGGTCATAAACATGCCAACCTCTCTTTCCATAAGTATACCCCAAAAATACACATCGCCTACTTCTACTAGCAAACTTATCATTATCTTTTCGAGAGTAATGAACATAACATAGAGAACCAAAGACCTTAATGTGTTTGTAAGAAGGGGATTTTCCAAAAAGAATTTCATAGGAGTTTTTTTCATTCAACAACTCTGAAGGGGTCTGATTAATCAGGTGCCCTGCCGCTAATACACATCCCCCCCAAAATTTGACCGGTAATTTTGCTTGAAACATCAAAGCACGAGACACATACAAAATATGTCTATGCTTTCTTTCAACCCTTCCATTTTGTTGGGACGTGCGAACACAAGTAGTGTGATGTTCAATGCCGTTTTCAAGAAAGTATTTTTCCAAACAAGTGAATTCCGTTCCATTATCACTTCTAATTTTCTTGACACGTTTATTAAATTGCCGTTCTACCTTGGCAAGGAAATTTTTCAAAATTTGCGTGACATCACTTTTAGACTTTATCAAATAAACCCACACGGCATGGGAACGGTCTTCCACAATAGTCAAAAAATAAACTGCTCCACATAAAGCAGGTCTTCTATAATCACCCCAAATATCACAGTGTATTAAATCAAAAACTTCATCAGACTTACTTTCACTAAGCAAAAATTTATCCCTACTTTGCTTAGCCTTGCAACAAATCCCACATACATCTTTATTAATGCTACCACGATTAATAAAAGGCAATAGACCAACCACCTTACTTGACGGATGTCCAAGTCGCTGATGCCACAACTGATGACTTCCAGATTCTCTAACGTTGCAAGCATGTGTCACTGTTGTTCCCCTTAAGTAGTACAATTCCCCGTCTTGTTCACCTGTTCCAATCGAAATCTTTGGGCTCGGTCCTGTATAACACAAACTTTATCAGAAAAATGCACCACATAATTGGAATCATTTAGTAATTGAGAGATAGACAATAAATTGCAATTGAACGCAGGAGCATATAAAACGTTTCTCAAAGTTAGGTGTGATCCGATGGTAACATCGCCTTCTTTTGTAGCCAATATATATCTTCCATTAGGCAAACCTATATGAATAGCCTTGATCTGACGAACATTCTTGAGCAAGGAAATATCGCCTGTTATGTGTCGATTAGCTCCGCTATCGGTGAGCCAATTGTACGTCTTACCAGGCCTACGTGTGGGTCGGTTGTGCGACGGTTGTGCAGCAGTTGATCGCACAAGCTTCTTAACAACATTCCACCGTTTAGGTGTGAAACCCATCGACGAGCCTCGATCCGCATCCGTCCTTCCGTAAGTTTCTCCTCCACTGATCCGCACAAGGCCGACTCGCGCACTCAATGTGTTAGTTCTGCGACCGGCCAGTGCAATTGACTGCACAAGCTCCTTAACAACATTCCACCGTTCAGGTGTGAGACCCATCAGACGAGCCCAATCTGCATCCGTCCTTTCGTTAGTTCCTCCTTGTTTAATTTCTTCAACCTTCTCAGGTCTATCAATGCTTGATGTCGGGTAGTACGGCAACGTCCGCTTACTACTTCCAAGCAATTTCTTATTACCTCCTTCGGCGAACATAGCGAAGGGTTTGTATTTGGTCATCCCTGATTGCCTAGGGCTCTGATACCATGTTAAAACCGAAATATGTGATGAAGAAATTATTATTTCACTTCTTGAAAAATTATGAAAGATACAACCTACATATATACACCACAATCCTACTTTGACTAGGATTCTATTATGACTACATATTCTACTTTCCTACTTAGAAAAGAAGACTTCCTAATATACAATACATACATAAGGAAACAAAATATACAAGGAAAAGGAAAAGATATTGACAAGATTTGTCAATATTTCAACAGCTCCTGCTTTGGATAGCGAAGCACTAAATCTCTTTCGGGAAAAGGTTAGACAAATTCAAGCTTCTTCAGCTCCTAACTTATGTCCCTCTACTGCTCGTATGCCAAATCCTAAATATTTTAATTCCGAATTTATAAATCCAAAAAACCTAAAAGAAGCTCTTACTCTTCGGGAAAAATGCGATTCTGAACCGGAAGGCGGTCTTTCTGCTACTTCTCTTTCGGCATATCATAATGCTCGCACTTATGGGGGCATAGTTGGAGGAGTTCATGTTGATCCGTGGGCTCCAATGGCCGACTGCGATAATTTTGAAGATTATTACGATGAAGAAGATGGCTTTCAAAAGGTTAAAGGAAAACGAGAAAAATCTGGATCGAAAGCTACATCAAAAAATCTCAAGTCTAAAAGGCCTTGGATTAATAAAAGGCAATTTGATTGACCTTTTTATTTATTTTATTTTATGGTTTTTCTTTTATTTATTGTACTTTAAAAAAAAAAAAAAGACTTATTGCAAAATCAAATTTTGTGTGGGGTAATATTTTTGTTGATAATTTTCTTATGATTGATCATGGGGTGGTTGGGAAGGATGTTCAACAGATTGATGGAAAGGATGAGATAGATGGAATACTTTCATATCCGGACAAAATTGGTTTACCTCATATTATGCTAAAAAGGCGAATTTATTCAAAGTATTTATTTCGATGGAAGGGCTCGTTTCAACGATCGGAAGAGGATTCGGGGTGAATCCTTTTTCAAGTGAGGGTGAATGATGTAATCCGGTTCAAGAAATATTTGACAAAGTCAAATATATTAATTATTTTTGTATTTTGATTAGTATTTTAGGATTTAATTTGTTTTAGTTTATATTTTATTTATTATTTTCGTCATTTATTTTAAGGATGATTAGAGGTGATTTTAGAGTAGATTTTGAAGAGATTTACTAGTTTTTGAGTCTTATTTAGTTACCATATAGGTTAGGAGTAATTCTAGAAGGTTTATGATTATTTTTCAAGTTTTATGGGCACTATAAAATAGGCCTAAGGTTGTAATTCGAATTTAGACTATTTTTGATAAATAAAATTATTTTGATTGCTTTGCAATTGTGGATTTTCTCTTTGGGTCTTAATTGACTTGCAGAAGATTCTCTTAGGAGTTTCTTATTAAAGTCATCAATTGACTTTTCCAATAATCTTCTTTCGATTGATTATTAGATTAAATTCTTTTGCGAGAAGTTTAATCATATCCCTTTTGTTCGTTAATCGATTTTACTCCTTTTGTGATGATTGAATCGATTATCTTGTTTTATTTTAATTTCGCTGCATTTATTTTACATCATTGTCATAGATTGACTTGATAAAGCTTAAGAAAATATAAATGTTGTATGAAAAATAAATTAAAAGAAAGAAAGTGGATAAAGAGTTTTTGTTGTGATTATTACGTCGATCTCATATTCCATTTTAAGTCAGTCCTATTTCCATTTTAAATAATAATTTAACTTAAAACTTTAATTTGAAAAAGACAAAAAAGGGAAATTAAAAACATTAACGCTTTAGGAAGGTGAGTCACTTTTGTAATTCCTCCAAAATTCGTAGTACAAAAATACCCGTAGGCTCATTAATTTGCACAATCCGACCTCAATTCAACGCACTTCAACCTCATTGTAGAGTGCTATTAGCCGAAATTGCATACCGATAGCCAACTATTAGAGTAAAAAACTCTGATAGCCAACTATGGAGTAAATAAAAAATTTAATAGCCAATTATATAGGAAAAAAAACACATGAGATTTAATTATCCGACAAATAATTTTCAGCTCAAAATCAACAAAAAAAATGAACCCAAACACTATCAAACAGACAATTTTTAGCACAAAAACCAACAATAAATAACTCAAAACACCAATCCAAAACTAAATTATCTACTAATGCATCAAAGTTTCAACAAAATTCAATCATGGAATACATTTTTAATGCATTTTTTTTCTATTGACAAAATGGATATAAATTCAGATAGATCATTGCAAGTATTTTTCTACAAAAAAAAAAAAAAAAAACCTTACAACTTCAACCTTGTAGTAAGCAATAAGATTTGGGTGTAGTTAAACACCATCCCACTTTCACAAAAATAAAATAAAATAAAAAAATATCAATTAATAAGAAAAAAGATGAAGAAGAAAATGGTCGGCAGTGTTGAAGAAGTGCGACTCCTCCGCCGAGTATCACATATCTTCTTCCAACCACATAGAGGGAAGTGTCAGAGGACGGAAATGAAAACGACTGGAGTTGGAGAAGGTGACCGGCTGCCTGGACGGAGAAGATGTCAGACAAGGAAGTGGTTGCATGTCGAAGTACACTGGTCGTCGGAGAAGACGAAGGAGATGGTTATCGTTATTGAAGAATGCGTTAGACTCGGTGAAACGAGGGAACACTACAAGAATAAAGGTTTTTAGCCACGGTTGTCGGACCGTGGTTAATAGAGATAAAACCGTGGCAAATAGTATTTACCACGATTTTGTCACGTTTTTACGTCCGAGGCTTTTGTGAGCGTCGCTTATACTGTTCTACGTTTTCTAAACCGTGACAAATAGCATTTGCTACGGTTATAGTCACAGTTAAAAACCGTAGCACAATAAGTGTGATATATGTTATTTTTTTATTTGTCACGGTTGTTGTGACATTTTAAAAACGGTGCAATTTGTAATACTTATGACAATTTGGAGCCGTCATAAAAGTTATGTGTGACATATAAATCATTATTTGTATTGGTAATTAACGTGGCAAATGATACCATAATGTGTGTTTTTCATATTTGTAACACAATTCAAAATTGTGATATTTTTAATTATAAAACCTAGTGTACTATATATTCATTGTAATACATTTAGTAGCAATAAAAGAGTTAAATGACCATTTTAACCGTAATGCATAAATTTTCGTAAAAATCAAAAAAACGGTGACATAAATTCTTAAACAAAAATCCTAAATAATTCATTCTAGTAAGTCAAATCTAACAACTATTTATATAAAACATTTACTAATATTAAGCATTTGTCTGAAATTAAACATGTACAAAAGTGTAATTATGGCCATAATCTAGTCTAAAACATCGAAGTTTAGAAGTTGAAGTTGAAGTCGATGTTGAAGATCAAAAAGACATCATCAAGGCTCCAATCCTGTCATGCGTATACAAAAAAGCAAATCTTCATAAGTGAATGAATATCGTTGACAATTGAAAACATAAACAAAATCATGAGTACTTCATATTTTAGATTTAAAACAAATGGATAATAATTACTAATTGATGACATGACATATTATAAGTTTGAAAAAAATCTAAAGAAATTAAGTAAAAAAAACTTGAGTATGATTTAAAAAAAATTTACTTACAAAAAAGTCATCTAGCTACAAATCTCATCTGACCCATCATCACCCAATGTTGTAGGAATCTGTGAACAAGAAAATGATGTGGTGGAGTAACCTTATCAAATAAATACAATAGAAATGCCTGAAAGCCAAGGAAATAACTGTAAGGACTAGAATACAATCACTCAATATAACCTAGAACAAATGAAGTAAGAGAATTGGTATAAGAAAGTTGGATAGGAGAAAGCTTAGACATACCATCAGGGGCCTGCTTCTCATATTTAGTCTCATTGGAAATGTTGAAAACTCCCTTTATATTTACAGCTGTAATCATACAAGGAGAACGAATAAATAAACGAAATAGAAAGAGGTATTGCTAACAAGTTGCCACAGGTCCCTAGTTGAATATTCCTTTTCCAGAATGACTACACATTAGTAACACTCATGAATGAATGTGTGAATGTTCCCAGTGCATTGTGAGGCTTTCTGATGCAAACTATTCCACAAAGGCACTTGTTAACCGAGTGAAACAGAAAAACAGACAGGAGGATTAAGAATAACTACCTGAGCGTTCTGACAATGGGAAAAAATGTGCAAGAAACATTATAATTTGACCACAAAACACCACATCATTTGCCTGCAGAGTTCATTAATAAAACACTGAGTTGAAGGACATCAAGCGGAACTAAAATTTTGAAATGATGTGAGAAGCAATTAAGTTTACGAAGATAACCCGGGTCTGGTGCATATATCACAACGTCGTTAGCTAATATTGGGCTCAAGGGTAAAGAGTAAAGAATCTCTTACGACGCAGAAGTTGATTGCATGTCCTCAACATCACAAGTTTTCCTGGTGCAAATAATTATGGCTACATAAGAATACATCAAAGATTAAAACAAAGACAACTATTCAAGCTGGTAGAGGCAAAGTTCTCTCCCCTCTGGTACTTGTCAAAACAGAAAAAAGCAAAGCGGTGAAGTACTGCGGTATCGTCTAAAAGACAATAGTCTACACTACAGTACAAAGATGCCAAAGAAATCTTCACAATTACTGGGGTAATATATACTATGCATCAACTACCTAAGGGAAAGTTTATTGCAGTAGTGAATATTTTACATACCTTCCCCAATATGTCTTGTTTGCTACCTCAACGTCAGTTGACTCTCCATACTGCATAATTTTCTCCCCAGCCTGAACTGCAGCTGACTGCACACATATATAAGCACAAACTATCATAGAGACACCAGGTAGATAAAAGATCAAGCTGGTGATAATTAGGCATCAAGAATGTGATTATTAAAAGCTTTTCCATCAACATGCTCCCAACTCCATCTTCCAGGAATGGCATAATAACCATGACAGGTGCTCCATATCTGAATACCTCGTAAGAGCAAAGATTTTGCTTAGGGGCAAAGGAATCAGATGCTAAGTTGGCCTAGACTTCCGACTAAAAGGGAATAAGGCATGCCTAGCATAAGAAACTTCAAAGTGGTGTTAACGGTTTGGCGGTTGCAAGTCAAGAGCAAGCCACGTGTACCACGCATATGTGGCTTAAATATTGAGAAAGAGAGAACTGATTTTGGTCCCTTAATGGACACTTGTCCTAGGACCTTTAAAGGTTCTTAGTGCGAGTCTGGGATGATTACACCAAGAGGGGACTATGAAGTATTCCGTCTTCATCTACTATTCAATATAAATAGAGATGATGGTCAAATTTCTGAAGCATTATATATCTAGCTTCTAATTAATAACAAGGGATGGAGTTTAAGGGACAACCTCTTGAACAAATGGCTTGCATCAACCTCTGACTCTCTCTCTCTTGCACTCTTTCTCCCTCCCCCCCTCTATCTCTTGTTTACTCAGTATTGATTTACATCCCCACCAGAACTCTACCTTTCAAGTTCCTAAAATTGCCATGTGTCAAGTCAAGTATGCCTTACCCACCTAGGGATAGGCTATCAAATAACTGCAGCCAAGACATGCTAAATCAGATCATTCAATAGACAAAAGACAAATATTTTCTAAAACTTGTATTCAAGGAAAACCCCGATAAAATGCAACGCAGAAACATACCGCCAGTTCCTGAAGTAGTGTCCTTAGAATTTTTTCCAATAGCTAGTTCTCATCCTGGACTAATTTTGTTTGCTTCTACATGAGAAAATCATGATCACAAATTACAAGAAATATATACTCATGTAAAATGTTATGTATTTACAAATGCAGTCTGGGGTGGGGGTGCGGCCGTGGGAAGGGAAAGGGATCCCTGCCCATAACCACCAGAAGAGCCCAAACACAATTCACAAACAAAAACCAAAGCAAAAACAAAAACCAAAGCAAGACTAGGGGTTGTTCATGCTCCTTTTTGCTCAGCCAAATCTTTCATCTCCACTGCAAATCACATAAGTCATTAATTTCTTGCTTCAAACTTTAGCTGGACTGCTACTACAAGGGTGTCGAGATACATATATAATCACTGTATAAAAAATACTCCCTCCGTTAGAGTTTGGAATGTTCCACTCAAATTAGGACTTTTCAAGTACTATGCCTATAATCTCCATAGATCTCATTACAACAAGGAGCTCTAATCTTGCATCTTCTTCTATAGTGCTTGCATCTAACACATCCACAAAACAAATCAATTTAAAACCATTATTCCATCAATCCCACCAAAGAAATGCGTAAAGAAACATGCTCAGATGAACAGATCACTAGCAATACTTCATTTCTAACATAAAATCAAACTAAACCCACCAATAAAATTAGTCAAATATTCAAACTTTAGATATAGCCATCAACAAATCACAAGTCTAATACCATATTTTCACACCAAATCATCAATGAAATGGTTAAAGTCACACACTTTAGATAAGAACATAAATGAATCACATGTCAAAACTTCATTTTCACATCAAATCAAACTAAACCCCACAATGAAATGGTTAAAGATTCATACTTTGAATCCAAACATAAACAAATAAAATACCAAAACCGCCAATTTTTTCATCAAATCAAACTAAACCCATCAATAAAAACACGCATTAAAATACAGATATACAAATATATATAGAGATGTACCCGAAACCCATCTTCCCAAAATCGATTTGGATTTGATTTGCGTATGAAGATTTCAAGGGTTTGCGGTTTGCGTTGAAGGTTTGCGGCGTTGAAGGTTTGCGGCATTGAAGAAACTGCGCCAATACATGAAGTGGCCGAAATCCTAATTAGGTTAGAATTCAAAGAGAGGAATGGAAATCAGAAACGGTTTGGGTTTGGATTTGGATTTGGTTTTGGTTTTGGATTGAGCTGGAATTTTTGGAGGGAATTCGGGAATTTGGGGAAGGCGCTGGAGTTTGGAATTTTGAACGTAAAAATAAAAATAAAAAGCATAGTTAACGCTTAAACCACGGTTAACTATTAAACCGGCGTAAAAAAAATTATTTGCTACGGTTTAAAAAATCGTGGAATATAGTAAATTATTTGCCACGGTTAACGGACCGTGACAAATAAAATGTGACAAAAACACATTTTTCTTGTAGTGGAACGAAGGGGTTAAGGAGAGAGAGAGAGAGAGAGAGAGAGAGAGAGAGGCTAAAGGGTTCGAGAGAGGGAGCGATCGTGTGTAGAAAGAGTGTGAGGATAGAAATGAGGTGTTAAGTCAATGAGCTTTGGCTCACTTGGCGTAGGCTCTTGCATTTCCTCATGAAAGTCAAAAGTTCGAATATACTCTCACACGTTTTATTTGAAATGTCGTACTTGACAAACAAAAAATAAATAAAGAGGTGTTAGGGAACCAACATCGTGTTTTAGGGTTTGATTGGGGAGGGGTAGCTTGGGGTTTAGTTATTTCATAAAACTATTGGTAGGGGTGGAAATGGTTCGGTTTAGCTCGGTTTGGTCAAATTTAGAAGTGAAACCGCTAATATCGGTTTGAAAAAATTTCAAATCGAGCTAAACCATAAAAAAATTCAAACCGAGCTAAGCCAAATCGCTATGATTCGGTTTGGCTTGGTCTAAACCTGTTGGAAATGGATAACGGAAAGTTAAGTTTAACTTAACGTTGATCTAGTTTCTAACGGAAGTTCGTTATGTGTTAACGGAACTAGTTACAAATGATAATCTACATTTGTTGTAGATTATATATAACTCATTTAATGTCTCAAAAACATTTCCGTGTGAATGAGAAATTAATGACAAATGATTTGTAACTTAAAATATTGGGTCAAAGTGTGTTTTGGGTTGGTCCCAAAATTGGTGTGGACTTGTTGTGGCTAAAGGGCTGACGAGCAGGCTGAAGAAGCTTCTGCACGGCCGTGCAAGTGTCTAGGACACGGCCGTGCACCGTGCCTTGCCTTGCCACTCGACCGTGCAGAGCCATGAACTCGACCGTGCATATTGCCTTGCACGGCCGTGCAGTTCATTGGACACGGCCGTGCAAGTGCTGTTATACCCGAAAAGTTGTGACTTTTCAAGGGAAAAGCCACCAAACCCTTTGATTCTCTTTATATACTTCCCTTCCGAATTTCAATTTACATATACAGTCATTTTGAGCATTTTACCCTCTAGAGAGATAGAATAACATAACCCAAATCATTGCATATTGTTGCATTCAATCTTTCAAGTCCAAAGTTCTAAAACCTTTGTTGTTCGTTAGATTAGTTATATTGGAGTGCTCCTTATAACTAATAGTAAGTCGTTTTATCTTACTAGAGTTTTGTCATACAACCGTAAGCACCAGTGCGGGACAAATAACTCTTACGGAGATTGTATATAATACAAGACTCGACTTGTTTCCAGTTTTCCCAATCTCCGTTATTTTCTCCGTCAGTTTTTCTGTTAAGTTCTTGAGAAGCCATAGCAATTGTCCAACAAAACCGCAGTTTGATATGTGGTTCCAAGTCAGCAAGTGAAGATTGGGTACGTGAATGCAGTATAACAATGAGCAAAACAATTCAAAAAGAGATGGATAAAACATCTAACTCTAGTTTCCGTAGAGCAAAACAAGTTTTCCCAAAATCCTTCCTGATACCAAACGGGATTGGGATGAAATGCTATGGAATTAGTACATGTAAATTAGGAGTGGATTGGGTACGGGAATGCAGTATAATTTTTGATGTATAACATAAATAATACATTTCAAAATTAAAGGAATTCTTGAAGATGGATCCTATATCTTGGAAACAAGACAAAATTAAGAACATAAAAGACAAACTGTATAAGAGGGGGAGAGGGAACCTGTAGGCGCTTCTCCTTCTTCTTTTCATTGCGTTTAGCGGATTTAGTCTTTGGTTTAAATTTAGCATCCAAAACAGGATCATAACCAGGTGGAACAGCATCAAGTGACTCCATTTCCGTCTTCAACTGTCATAATCAAAACCATCATTACAAACAAAATGATAAGAATCTGAACAAATGGATACTTAAAATACAAAAAGACAGAGAAGGAGTTAGGGACCATGGTGCCTTTGGATTTGTAGATGGCGACTTCATCCTGAGGGACATTGTTGGGATTGGAGTCCTAAACTACGAGAAAGAGGAGGAGCCTAAGTCGGAGGAGTTGGTGAGATCAAGGAGGAAAATTTCGGAGGTGCTTCTGTCGAGGAGAGCGGCCGCGCTTAGGTGGAGGGCGACCGCGCTGGAGGTACGTTCGAGGGTGCAAAGTCTCTGTCGATAAGGGCGGCCGCGCTGGGTGTGCTGCGCGACCGCGCTCGTGCCGAGGAGGGTGTTTTCTGCAGTTGATTTTGTTTCCTATTTTGATAAGAACTCTTCTTAAATTAGATTTAGGGCTTCCTTGTATTACTATATAAAAATAGATACGACCTAGAACACATAGTAGGTTATGTAGCAACATATTAGAAGGTGTCTAATAACATATTGGCTTGGCAATTGCCCCCGGACGTAGTTCATGTGTTGAACGAACCGGGTAAACAACTCTTGTGTGTTCTTGTGTGTGTGTTTCTTCCATTATTGTGCTTGTGGGTGTGTTGATTTCTTGTCTTGATTGCAACGGGGTACCACCAAATTCACAACAACTGGTATCAGAGCATTGGTTCGGAGGATTCAAAGTTTCATTAGTTGATTTTTTGAATCACGTTCTTGGGGACTTGGTGAAGCAATCAGATGAAGAACTCAATCGAGAAATTCAACGGTGTGAATTTCACGTTCTGGAGGACAAGGATTGAAGATTACCTTTATTGTAAGGATCTTCATAAACCCTTGAAGGAGAAGCCCGAAGACATGTCACAAGGGGACTGGGAGACGTTGGATCGGAAGGCGTTAGGAGCAGTGAGGAGTGCCCTAACCGACGACGTTGCACGGAATGCTATGGAGGCCAAGACAATGGTGGAGTTGCTACAAACGCTGTCAGACATGTATGAGAAGCCGACTAATATCAATAAGGTGCATTTGATAAAGAGGTTTGCGAATGCGAAGATGTCAGAGGGGCAGACAGCGGCAAGTCATATCGGCAATTTCAAAGGTATGGTGGACCAATTGAAAAGTGTTGATATTACTTTCTCCGATGAAGTGCTAGCTTGTTTTCTACTAAAATCATTGCCTGATAGTTGGGAGGTTACTGTCACAACGATTAGTACGTCGAAAACAGCATTGGTGTATACGGAGGTTAGAGATCTCATCCTTCAAGAGGAGTTGCGAAGGAAAGAGAAAAGGGGAGAATCTTCCGTAGATGGGGCTGCACTTAGGGTGGAGAGAAATAGGGGAAGGGAGGATCGAAAAGGGGAAAAAGGTCAAGTGCTACAATTGTGGCGAATTAGGTCATATCAGTTATGACTGTCCGGGCAAAGATGGTGGTGCACACGTGGTGGATGATGGGGGAGATGTATTAATCCTAGGAGAGGAGCAGTCGGGTGAAGATTGGGTGTTGGATTCTGGAGCTTCTTGTCATGCTAGTGGGAATGCAGAATCAATGAAGCGGTATAAAACTGGAGATTTTGGGGTTATCTATCTTGGTGATGGTCAACCATTGAAGATCAAAGGTAAGGGGGATGTGATGATGAAGACACCTAACGGGGCTGTTTTACAACTACACAACGTGATGCATGTTCCGAATTTGAGGAGAAGAGTGATTTCTGTGGGACAACTTGACAGTGAAGGGTATGGTGTGTCTTTCATTGGAGGGTCTTGGGAAGTCACAAAAGGGGCTAAGGTGATAGCTCATGGGGTTAAGGGGAAGATGTTGTACTCTACCTACAATGTCGATATTCGTTCTGGTGGGAGCAAGAGGCTAAAGAACCGGCCAATTGGTGTAGAAAGGAGAGACATCAAGAAACGGTATGTTAGGGGGGACACAAAGTTGATCAACGTGGTGTGGAAGTCCAAGTGCCCTAACAGAGAGCGTATTCAGACCAAGAGCAGACGATGCAAGAAACAAGGTGTGTCCAAGTTTCAAGGGGAAGCATTGCGAGGAAGGTGGGTCTGGAAGGAGAAGGCGAAGTTAGACTTGCGGGGAGAAATCAAGGTAGAAGCTGATTTGGGGAGGCAAGAACAATCTAACACGGAGAGGTTGAAACGTCGCTTGGTTTCAACTCGCCTTAGTACTTGAGGAGAGGTTCGGTAGTGTCAAGCCAATATGGAGGGGAAATGTGTTCGAAGGTCATTACTCCGTGGTGGGAGTTGATGGGTGTTTCTATGTTTGTTAGTTTAGTCTCCGGTGGGAGATTGTTGGGATTGGAGTCCTAAACTACGAGGAAGAGGAGGAGCCTAAGTCGGAGGAGTTGGTGAGATCAAGGAGGAAAATTTCGGAGGTGCTTCTGTCGAGGAGAGAGGCCGCGCTTAGGTGGAGGGAGACCGCGCTGGAGGTACGTTCGAGGGTGCAAAGTCTCTGTCGATAAGGGCGACCGCGCTGGGTGTGCTGCGCGACCGCGCTCGTGCCGAGGAGGGTGTTTTCTGCAGTTGATTTTGTTTCCTATTTTGATAAGAACTCTTCTTAAATTAGATATAGGGCTTCCTTGTATTACTATATAAACATAGATACGACCTAGAACACATAGTAGTTGATGTAGCAACATATTAGAAGGTGTCTAATAACATATTGGCTTGGCAATTGCCCCCGGACGTAGTTCATGTGTTGAACGAACCGAGTAAACAACTCTTGTGTTCTTGTGTGTGTGTTTCTTCCATTATTGTGCTTGTGGGTGTGTTGATTTCTTGTCTTGATTGCAACGGGGTACCACCAAATTCACAACAGACATAGCCCGCCCTAATCTTAATGGGTTTGCGGAGGGTGACGTTGATTGATAGTTGAGACAGAGAAACCAAAGACGACGTCGCCGTCGGCGACGACAATGAGAGAAACGGGAAGAGAGAGAAGCGGGAAAAGAGAACCGAATAGCGTCGATTGAAAGTTCAAAGAGAGGCTCGTCGTCGTCGATTGATAGTTGAGACTGAGAGAAACAAGAGAGGCAGAGACGACGAGTCACGGCGTCGACATTGAGAGAGAAACGGGAAGAGAGAGAAACGGGAAAAGAGAGAAAAATTTGGGAATATGAAATAGAAGAGAGTGACGCTGAGTAGTTTAAGATGATATTTAGGGTTTTGTTTAAATCAAAGGCTGAGATTAATTAGGTTTTTGAAGGACGGTCAGGATCGCGATTTGATGGTTCGGCTCATGGCTCGGTTTGACAGTTCGGCTTGACGGTTCCAAACCGCGGTTAGGGGTGTTAAACCTCAAGCTGAGCTGAACCACATGGTTTGTCAATTTTTCAAATCGAGCTAAACCGCTTATGTCTAAAAATCTAGTCAAACCGCACGATTTTGCTCGGTTCGACTTCAAACCGCGGTTTGAGCTGAATCGCTTCCACCCCTAACTATTGGGGAGCGTTTTATGTTTCCATGATGAACATGAGGATTTTTTTGAAATTAGATAAGTTTTGAAGGGCCTTAGGGGAATAAAATCATTGAAGGTGACTTCTTGATCTTTTTAAAAATACACCTTATTTTTTTACATACATTCTTTCTATCATGACAAAAGTGCATATAAACTATTTCTTTGTACGCCATTTTCCTTCATTTTTTTTTAAATTTCTAATTATAAAAAGATGTAATACTAGTCAAACCTCAAGGGTGTAGGCTAAATTTAACCAAAAAAAAAAAAAACACTTATTATAATTACTGTATTTGGTATATTATAATGTACGGGATGATCCGTATTAGTGGCGAAGTCACTTGAGGCTCATGTGGTGGTCGACTTCCTTGATTTTGGAGTTATGTCTTTTTTACCTTTTTAAAAATTTAGAAAAATAATATTTTAGCACTAAAATTATAATTTTTGCAATTTTGACTCTTTAAGATTTAAAAAAAAAAAATAGTAATATAACATAATTTTGATTTCATTTCAACAAATTTCTGACTTGGCCACTAATTCGAATCAATCAGGGTACTATGTATCCTGTTTTATTTGTCGTCTACTCATTACTTGTTGATTGAAAAATGAAGGGTAATGATACACTTAAAACATTCTAAAGCATTTTTAATCATCTAGTGGCATTTAAATTTATAAAGGTATTATCATTAGCACATAGCTTACTAATTACGGTACCTAAGATGGGCCTTAAGCTAGCGTAGGGCTGAAAAAAAAAATTGATGGATCAGATCGATAGAATCCGATCAGATTAATATAAATCGAACCAATTCAATAGAATTGATTTGGTTCTGGTTCCAAATTTATATAGAATCGATTATTTGGGTTGATCCTGATTTAAAAAAAAATATATATGGTCATGGACCAAATCCGGACAAGACCGATTATGTATACTCCCTCCGTCCCAGAACAATCTTCACACTTTCCCTTTTGAGCGTCCCAAAACTTACTTCACACATTTAAAACTTACCTAAAATGGAAAGGAATCTTTACTATTTCCTCCACTCATTCTCTCTCCTACATTATTTTAATACTCACAACACCATTATAATTTACTATTCTCTCCACTCATTCTCTCTCCTATTTTATTTTCACACTCACAACATTTTTAATATAATACTCCCTCCTTAAAATCCGTGCAAACAGTGTTTGTGAATTAAGCTCTGGGACGGAGGGAGTATATTATGTACTCCCTCCGTCCCGGCCGACTTAGAATTTTTTGAAATGACACGGGGATTAAGGAAAAGGTAAATGTTGTGAGTGTAATTTAAAAATAGGAGAGAGAATGAGTGGAGGGAATAGTAAATTATAATGGTGTTGTGAGTATTAAAATAATGTAGGAGAGAGAATGAGTGGAGAGAATAGTGATTTAAGGTTTCCATTTTGGGCCGTCCTAAGTCGGGTGGGACGCCCAAAATAGCAAAAAGTCCTAAGTCGGCCGGGATGGAGGGAGTATAGTATATATATATACATATATATATATATATATATATGTATGTATATATATATACATACATATATATACATATACATCTATATTATAAATCACACCATTGTTTTGAACAATGGTGTGAATAGTTCCATCCGCGGAAATGACCATTTTGCCCTCACTATTCACTCCCTTTCCCATTTTGCCCTTAAAAAAAAAAAATTAAATTAAATTTTTTTTAAAAAAATTTTTTTTTAAAAAAAAAATAGTTTTAAAAAAATGTGGCCTTGGACACGGGCATATTAAAAAAAAATAATAAATTAAAAAAAAAAAATTAAATAAAAAAAAAAAAAACGTGGCCTTGGACACGGGCTTAGGCTAGTATATATACATATATACTCCCTCCGTCCCACCGTAGTGTAGACTTTTGGTCAAATTGATCAAACTTTGACCAATAATTTTAGCCCAAAATAATTATCCTAATGAAAATCTAAAACTTGAAATCGAAAATAATCTTAATTGTGATACAATAACCATTTTTAGATTTTCATTAGGATAATTATTTTGGGCTAAAATTATTGGTCAACGTTTGGTCAATTGACCAAAAGTCTACACTACGATGGGACGGAGGAATATACATATATATACACATATATATATATATATATATATATATATATATATATATATATATATATATATATATATATATATATATATATACATATATATATATATATATATAATTTCAAATTCCTAATTTCAAAAAAAATAAAATAATTTTGCTGTGATCTTATCCATCCAGCGACATTACAAGTTTACAAAAACCCTAACCCTATCATATCTCTTTCATTTCCGCCGTTTGATTTTCTATCCCTCTCTCTCTCTACGCTTTTCCCCTCTCTCGTCTTTCTCTCATCTCAATTCTCAACTCTAGAAATCAAATTGATTTTTCATGGCGGCGCCCTGATTTCGACTCAGCTGTCCAACCACAGCACCACCATCGATCTCTACCGACGGCGCAACCGTAACGAAAGTAATTAATCTACGACGCAGATCTGTTTTTTCGTGCGAGATTGCAGAACATCATTACTCTGTTATTTTGCCTCTCAAATCTCCAATAAAAGGTAATGATTTAATGAGATTTTGATATTATTTTCTCGGTCTCTATCTCTAAACTACTCGTATTTTCAATTTTCTTACAATTTTGCATCTGAATTTAGTTATTAGGGTCTGAATCATGTTTATGTTTTTCTCTTTTGTTTATGTAATGCAATTGTCCTATATTTTTTATTTGAACTTTGTTCCTCTATTTCAGTTAATTTGATGTATGTCTGAATATTTTTATTTGAACTTTGTTTATGTAATCGTCCTATATTTTGGTTTCATGAAAAAAATTGTTGTTGCGTGTTTCATCTTTAGAAAAAATATATAGTAGTGTAACTTGTGGAATCGATGGAACCGGACATGGACCGAACCATTGGAACCGGACCAATGTGACTGGTCCTGTAATGTAATGGTCCGATCCTGATCCTGAATTTAGGCAGAACCGAACAATTGGTCCGGTCCTGTTTTTTTGAAATTTTAATAAAATCCGGATCAATCCGGACTGTGAACACCCCTACTTAAGAGCATAGATTGAGCTAATTTTCGCTCAAAACATTTTTATAAATAATAAAAAAAGTATTTATTTTATTTTATAAATTAGTGATATAAATTAGTTTTTTTATTCGTTCACATTACAAAATATATTTTTTTTATTTTTGAAATTATATTTTATTGTAATTGCATTTTTTTGTATATCAAACACTTATAAATAAACATCAATTTAATATTTAAAATATTCAATATATAAAAATAAACGGTGGTAGTCTGCATCATCACCTCCCGTTGTCCCGTAACCTCCCATCTCGTTAAGCTTGAACCTTTTGTCGCTACCTACACTGCCATTGTCACTCTCCACACGATTGAGACGAGATGCCACAGCCTTTTTCTTTCTACTATCCACGGTGGTAGTCTGAATTCGCTGCTCCCATTTGAGATAGTTCTTCATCATAAACCATACATGATTATCTTTAAAAAGTCTACTTTCATGATTTTCATACAATTGTTTAGCCTCACGTCGAACGTCTTATTCGTTGTATCCACTCCCCTTTCGTCTAGTTGCTTTATCGTACATCGAAACAAACAAGTTTACCGATTTCGCTATCCTACCCCATCGAGCTCGAAGCATAGATAAAGTCCTTTTACCAATTTCTGATGGCTTTTGTTGATGCGCCATATCGTAACTTGCCTTTAAAGTATCTCACAACTTCTCATACTTTTGGTTGGTACCTATTATTGCATCAGTGCTTGTATTCATGTAATCACTCACGAGAGCTTAATCTTCTGCGAATTTCCAGCCAATTGTTTCTTTTTTCTTTTTTTGAGCTCATTTTCGTATTTTTGGTACAACCTCTTCTTTTTTGCCTCCTTCATCTTCCTCTTGTATCTCAGGAACAAATTCAGTGTTTTGCGACTCATGAGTGAAGCTTTGTAATGACATCGAGCCAAAAGATGTTTGAGTGTTTAGCGGACAATTAAAATCACGGGGTGAGTTTTGGGAGAAGTTGATAGGATTTGAGCTTTGAGAGTAGTTTTGAAAGTTGTTTTGACGGTAATTGCTAGTGAAATTTGGATTAGTAACCAACATTTCTTCGAGCCAAGCTTGATTAGAATTATATCCGAAATTGTTTTCGTAATTATCTATAATAAAAAACTCAAAAGTTTTTTTTTCTAACTTAAGCTTAAAGAGAGAAAGTAGGAAAGAAGGAGTGTGAATAACCTATACAATATTAGGCTCTATTTATAGGCGAAAAAAAATTATGAACTTTTTTGATATATTGTATAAACGACGTCGTTTGGGGTAAATAAAAATTAAAAAAATAAACTTTTAATCCGTTCTGGTTTTGCACACATTTTCGCTCACGGTTTCGCTCAAACTTAAACGAAACAGTTTCGCTCATGAATTTGAGCAAAAATTCGCTAACCATTGCAGCAGTTGAGCGATTTTTCGCTCACCAATTTTCACTTGATGAACGAAAATTCGCTCACCGTTGCACATGGTCTAAAACCATTTTCTTTTATTTATTTGCAACACTCCCAGCCAAAGCCCTACAATTATAATGATACATGTACAAATTAGGGAAATTTACCATATAATTTTTCCAAATTAACAATTTTACTTTCTAAAATAAAGAATATTTCATTTAATCATATTATTTCGAACATAGTGAATACAATTTACTCCTTATTTTACTAAGTCCACCCTCTCTTTATTTTACTAAGTCCATCATTTTTATCAGTTTACTTTCTTTTCAATCACCATCACCTTATGCCATCCCTCCCCATCTTCTACAGTCACCAATTTCGGCGACCATCAACTCCAGTGACTTTTTTTTTTTACTTTAGCGACCAAGCAACTAAGAACGTACCAGTAAGTTCTCAACTGTCAACTAAACTACTAAGAACGCGGTATACTCAAACGACCACCAAATCCAGTGACTTTATTTTTTATTTTTATTTTATACTTCGACGACCAAACAAATGATAACTTATCAGTAAGTTTTCAGTTGTCAACTAAACTAATAAGAACACGATATAGTCTGACGACCACCAACTCCGACGACCAAACAATTGAGAACTTATCAGTAAGTTCTCAGTTGTCAACTAAACTACTAATAACACGATCAATTCCGACGACCAAACAACTGAGAACTTATCAGTAAGTTTTCTGTTGTCAACTAAGCTACTAAAAACAAGATCAACTACGACGACCACCAACTCCGGCGACCAAACAACTGAGAACTTATCAGTAAGTTCTCAGTTGTTAACTAAACTACTAAGAACATGATCAAATACGACGACCAAACAACTGAGAAATTATCAGTAAGTTTTTAGTTGTCAACTAAACTACTAAGAACACGATCAACTTCGGGGACCAGCAACTCCGACGACCAAACAACTATCAGTAAGTTATCACGCTGTCGACCCTCTCGAAACCCGACCTGAATCATAAATAAAAGATTAATCTAAAATATAAATAAAATATATTTAATATTTTTCTAAATTGTATTTCTTTATTTGTGTTTGTAAGTGAGATTTTGATGATTTTAAACTATTTACTATAGAACATTCAACATTATGGTTAAAAATAAATTTTCCTCAAATAAATTTTGACTTAAAAAATTAGACTTTAAATATAATTCGGATCGAGTCGAATCGAATCGATTTCAAGTTCTTGATTTTACAAATCGAATCGAGTTCTTATCAGTAAATTTGAGATTCACTTTGAGCTCGAATCAATACAGATCAAGATCATCAGATCCAAACTCAACCCAACCCAACTCAACTCAATTCAACTCAACCACGTTGTCATACAGGGGGGCTGAATCGAATTGGGTGCCAACTGTCATCCCGGGTGACTAATTAAGAGAAAGGCAAAACGCACACTTGACTAACTAGCCGCCGCAAATATGACAAGAAACATCCATTGCAGTGCACCCAAACATTTAGTCCCTCCGACCCAAGGAAATGCTTCATCATTTTAGGTTCGGCATGCAAATTTAAAAAAATAGGTGGAAAAAAAATATTGTGAGTGTAATTTAAAAATAGGAGAGAGAATTAGTGGAGGAAATAGTAAATTTAAAAAATGTTGTGAGTGTAATAGTGAATTAGGAGAGAAAATGAGTGGAGGAAATAATTAGTGGGTATAATAGAATATTAATAAACTTTTTCATTTTAGAAAAAGTGAAGCTTCAAACGGGACGCAATTTTGAATAAGAGTAGGTTTTGGGGAAAACTAGTTTCTCCCTAACATTATAAAAAGTCTTGTTTTAAAAACCAAAACAAAGGCATGTACAATTTTTTTTTTAAAGAAAAAACAAGACTTTTTATAATATTTGGGGAAACTAGTTTCCCCAAAAATTTTCTGTTTGAATAAAAGGTGAAACATTTTCTTCTGGGTAGGAGTGAGTATTTTTTGGATAGAGTTAGGCACCGCAGATGGCTCTGGCCCTCAAAGCATTTTCTTAACAAAATGCACTTCCCTCCCCTCCTTTTCTTTTTCACTACAAATTTTACCCCTAATTAATCCCACTACAATTTTTACCCCATAACCACAAAACATCAGCTCTCACTTCACTCTTTCATCTTATGTACACCCCCATCGAATGGTCGAGAACCGTTCTCTAACAAAATCAACTGCGACTATAAAATGGTTCTTATCTAACACCGTCAAAACATGAATACAACTATCACTCTCTTTTTTCTCCCATCAGTACACGTTCCTTGTAAGAAATTGTCCGTACTTGTATTCATGTTTTGACTGTTATATCAAAACAGGATTGGTATGGATACCAATCCTGCTTTGATGACCCTCAAAAACTCGCGTAAACACTATATAAATTCGGGTTCGCGTTTAGGGAAAGTTGTCACGTCTGGAATGACAGTTCTAGAATGAATCACATAAGCAAAACACAAATATATCTTTCTATAACGATAACGTTCTGGACCAAACCCACCCTCCTCAGCTCCATACACAGCCCACAACGGCGTAGGAGCCTTGTACGTAATCCTTGCTATCGAAAATCTTTCCAGAATCCACCTACAATTTGCAAATTTGAACTTATAAACCGACGATTGCTATCTACTTCAAAATAAAAGGAAAAGGCAACAGAAGAAGCTACTAAACAAATTCTGGAACTTTTCGTAGTCTATCTATTTGAACCATTGACCATCAACTTTTGCCAGAAGAACACAGTATGAGTGCACATGTTCACAGGCAACCTCGTGCTCCCTTTTGAGCTAAGGCCTCTGAGAATTCTTTCACTTAGCATGCCAAGGAACATTCTCCATCGTCAGTTTTGATGCAGAAGAACTGCTATGAAGCCGCAGGTAATAAGGCACCATGTTCCAAAAGGAATGCCGTCCTGTTTCTATTTTTTTTATTTTTTTTTATAACATTGCAATTTTCAAAACTACATAAAAGAACATATAGACAATAATATTGCTTTCACGAATGTGAATCAAGAACCATCTACACAAACTCAGCAAATTTATAAACAGAAAGGCAAACCCTCAACACCTGTTTTAGATTAAAAAGCAACAAATGACTTCCGTCTTGCGGAACAATCCCTAGCAGAAGACCCTAAGCAGCTTCTGAATACATTCCTTCCTGATCATTTTCAGCCGATTCAGACCCAATTTTCGCTAACAAATTGAATCAAAAATAAATTTTCCATCAAAAGATAAAGGTTAAAATTGGAGTAAGTATTTACAAAAAGTTCAAAATGATATATGGAGATGCGGGGGATCGAACCCCGTGCCTCTCGCATGCAAAGCGAGCGCTCTACCATTTGAGCTACATCCCCTGCTTGTTTTAGTTATAATAGGTAAATTTGATATATTGGTCACAACCTAAGTGTAGTTTCAAATGTACTCACTCAACTAATTATTTTTCTACTGCCATGGGCCATGGCTCATTATACTTAATTACCTTTTAAATTGCCACTACTCGGTCCATATTTTCGTCAAAAACTTAACGGAAGTTGGCAACGTGCCTCACTTGCTAACTTTTGTTTAGTCATGTTAACTTAAATCCGACGTCTATTACGCTGAATGGACTAGGGCTGTAAATAGATGAATGCAGTGTATGGAAAGATGTAAAGATGCAGGAAATGAAATACGGGCATAATCATCATAAAATTCCAGTTTTTCATAGCCAAATCACTAGTTGATCAAAAAGAAAGAGAAACGATATACTCCGTACTAACCAATTCTCTCTTGGAAACATTAGTTAACAAATTAAAACGTTGAAGAGATTCAGATCATCAAATGTATTCCATATGTACGAAAATTGCATTATGATAAGCGCCACTTCTTCCATGAAATCCAACACTTTATTTCCGGCAGAAGAAGTAGAAGTTAAGTATGTGCCGAATTCATCCCCATAAGGTCCATACCTCCACTTATTTGTGTAAAATGTCAGACAATTTACAGCTTCCGTGCTGTTTGGCCCATAAATCCAGCAACCCCAACCAAGAACTCTGTCTTCCCGTCCATTGTAATCTGCAAATGGTAACCACAGTTCAGCGGTATCATATTCTAATTCTCCTACTACACAAACTTGAGACAAAGCTGGTAAAAACGATACTGATATATAGGGTTCATTAATGAACACAGGCCGGCCCTAATGCAAGGCAAGCGAGACCATTGCCTAGGGCCACCAAAATTACTACTTATAATAGGGCCCCAAAAATTTACATATGTACTAAAGTGGCCAGGTGATTTAGTAAGCAACCAAAAGGTGAGATAGCCAAGTTTGATTCCTGATAGCTATATTGTTCAAAAATTTTAGTAATCTTCTAGAATATTAAATTATTTACAATTTTCTATATTTGTAATTGTCATCTTAATATTATCCTAATAGTTATTTGAATACTTTGTGATAATCATTATAATTTTATTTCAATATTTATTTAAATTAAATTATTCAGAATTATCTCAAATAAAAAATGTTAACCCAACCTAATTATCAATATTCACTATTTAAGAATCACAATCATTTTATTAACAAAATCTAAAAGCTAGGAAATGGTGAAAAGAGAGACCTTGAATAAAAAAATGCTAAAATTTAAGAAAAAAAATATAAAGAAAGGCCTAGGACAAAAAGAACAACGTGGCAAAAATAAGGGGCAGGCTGCAGATAATAGAGATTTTAGAACCCCATCGCCCATTTACCATCAGGGTTAAAAAAAAATGAGGGCCCAACCGACTAATTAGCCTACTACCCCATTTATCACAGGACCGGCCCTGAATAAACATGAACCCTATATATCTGCAAACCCTGCAATTAATTATATGAAGGTTCATAAAATTAATTGCGGGAGCATGTTAAGTATTCATGGCTTTGTATTATATTACTGAAAAATATAGAAAACATACAAGTAACGGTTACTTACTATCGTTTCAGGTGTGGCAACCTTTTTGCTTCAATAGAGGGGCGAAGAAAAAGTCCTCCCATCTAGGGATGGCAATTGACTGAACCCGATCAGAACCAAAAAATTCGGATATGGCTTCAATTTTTTATGACATGATCGGGTTCAATACCACTGTTGATCCGATCCGAGAGGAATAAGCTGCAATTTTTATTTTAGCCCCTTATGTTATTAGAAAATACAAATAACCCTACGTATATAACTAAAAATTAGGGTTTTGGAGATAAAATTTTAGGTGCCTTTCTTTTTCTCTCTCTCCGCTCGTCTCCCTCTCTGCTCTTTCTCTCTCTCTCCGCTCGTCTCTCTCTCCGCTCGTCTTTCAGCATTAGGCTCTACTAAGTTGTGGGTATATTTTGAATAGGAAAATGTGAAAAAGATAAGAGGTAAAATTTGGTACTTCGTGGTTATTTGAAAGAGGCAAGAAGAGTCTGAATTGGTGGCAATCGGCGCCGAATTTTGTATAAGGTGAGTCGATTTTTCTATCTCAGTCCTTTTATTTCTAATTTGAATTAGAAGTAATTCATGGTCGTTGAATGGTTATTTAGGGTATAAAGAGATAGATTGGTTTGGAATTTGATGGCAACTTGATTACATGAACTGCTGAGCTTAAAAATAAGAAAGTAAAAGCTTCGAATCGAATCGGGACTCGAATCAGACACCTTCGGATCGGGTCGGGTTCGATAAATGGTTTGTGATATTCGGATCGAATTCGGATCAGAATTGATCTGATTCGAAACCGACCTTTGCCATCCTTCCCATCCCTAATAAAGTGACCGATACTATCGTTTCAGGTGGCAACCCTTTTTCGTCTATAAGAGATACCGATGTAGCACAATTTATTTCGTAATTTTTTTTTACTTTTTATTGTTTGGTTTTTTAATGAGCATGACCGTGTTTGATTGGACTAATCCAAAAATCTGATTTCAGTATTTTCTTATTGTCTTGGTTTTATGACTATTTTGGGGTGCCTGTATAAGCAATGTTCCACCCTCAAACTTTTTGTATCTCATATTTGACATATTATAGTGCAATATCCTGTATTGATAATGTCTAGCCAACAATTTGGTAAAAGTGAGATTCATTATTTTAAGCAATAATTAATCACAATCTTGAATTTTAAGAAGAATGAATATGGTAAAGCAAAATCATTATCCTCGGTCATCATCACTCCCTCACTTCATAGTTCCTCACATGAATAGTTTCTCAAAATCATTATCTTCTGACATAGTACTAGTGCTATACCCCTACACTAAATGAACGGGCAAAAAATTATTACAAATATAATTAGGATTTAAGGTAATTGCCTATAGAAGAAGATAAAACAATAATTGATAAGACAATAATTTTTCATACATTGATAATATTAATGAGATAATATTATGAATTTTGAAAAAAATTCTTATACATAACATTAGTTGTTTGACTTTGTTGAGTTGTTAGCTCTCTCTCACTTCATCACAAATTAAAATCTTCAAATCACCACGATTAACTACCCTGTACAATATAAAATAAAGCTGACAATGGCTAAATATCGTTATTTTGAAAAATAGACCAATTAAATTGCAACCCTAATTTTTTTAACAAAATCACCAAAACAACACAGCTTCCCAATGGTGCTTGTGACCCTCGAAAAACCAACAATATCTATAGTATAAATGGCAACAAGGGTGAACAGTACAATGAATAGTTTTAAATGAGTTTTTTTCATTTTGCTCTCACTAAGTAGTCTCTTTCCCATTTTGCCCTTTAAAAAAAATTAATAAAAAAAAAAAACACATGTCCTCGGACACGGCTTTTACTAGTATATACTCCTTCGGTCCTTAAAAGATTGTCCTGTTGTACATTTTGCAATTATTAAGGAAGAGCTTCACCTTCTTGTACCTTAGTAGATTTGCACTAACATTCATGCCTAAGTTTAGAAATGGGACATACTTTTTGAAACAAATCAAAATGACAAATGGGACAATCTTTCAAAGACGAAGGGAGTATATAAATAAAGGATCAAGTGATTGAAACAAGTTCCCTAAATTTCATTTAGGTAATTGACTAAAATACCCTTTTTATTAATTGCCTCATTAATATCACTACAATCACTCAACAATTCATTACTTCATCCACTTAAATCTTTAACTACCAATTCTCTCTCTTTTAACCATTAGTTTTATATATTTCCTCCGTCCCGCAAAACTTTACCCCTTTACTGTTGAGAATGGAAAATAAGGAATAATGTTATTAAAGTAGGTGTTGTGAGTGGGAGGAGAGAGAATGAGTGGAGAGAATAGTAAATTTGAAAAGTGTTGTGAATATGACAAGTGGGTCCCATGAATAAAGAAGTATTAAAAAATTTCCTTTTTAGAAGAGCGGGACTTTAAAGTGGGACGCCCAAAATAGTAAAAGGGGTAATGTTTTGTGGGACTTAGTTTCAAACACTTATTTATATCAACAATTTCATTTTATAAAATAAGGAAAAAATACAAAATCACATATATGGATATTCACTAAAATTGTCACATACTTTCTTTTAGCTTTTTTTTTTCTTCCTATTATTATGAATAAAATAATTTATTTATTTAATCATGACCTATCCTATTAGATTTTCAAAATTTTAAAAAATAAACTCTATAAAACTATAAAATAAATAATAACTTTGAAAAGTTATTTCTTTTTAAAGTAAGATAAATTTAATGGCAATTATATCAAGACATTGACTAACTGATTAAAATTCTGATCAATGTACTTAGATACACACACGAAATACAGTGACAGTAATAATTAAACCCTTTGGATAATGATTAATCATTAAAGCATGTATTTTTACTGTCATACTCTCTCTGATCCAAAATACATGTTGATTTTTAACTAAAATTTTGATCCAAAATGCTTTTTGTTTTAGGGCAAAACCCAAATTTGTCTCTAATTGAAACTTGTTACATGTCATTAATTAAAGCTATTGTTGGAGTTGCTATTAAGGCTCCGTTTGTTTGGGGGGAAATATTTTTCGGAAAACATTTTTCTCATTTTTCGGTGTTTGTTTCACATCGAAAAATTGAGAAAATATTTTACGCTAAACATGTTTATCTCATTTTTCGAAAAATGTTTTCATTTTTCGAAAAATATTTTGCAAGAAATCATTTTTCGAAAAATGTTTTACGCTAAACAAACGGAGCCTAAATAAAGCCTGTATTTTAACTGGAATTGAAGCTTTCTTTCAAATTGTATTAACTAAATTTTGTTTTTTATTAAACTTAACAAATAATACTTCATCCGTCCCACTATAATTGTGGTTTTAGAAATGGAAAACCGTTTGAGATCATCTGTCTGTTCTAATTGTTTTTTGGACCGAATTAACCATGACATTAATGCCATCTCCTTCCCCTTTTTTCTTTCACAACCCCTTTTTTGAACAGAAGAAGCTAATCTTTCATCACATTAACCAAAACAAAATCAAAACTTCCATAACCAAATCAAAAATCAAAGATGGCAATCTAGTTGCAGCATCACAGTTGCCGTCAACTCAAAGATTCTTGACGGTTTTTATATGGACATGGTTGTAGATTTGGAGCATTTAGCGAAAACGATGGCTGCAAATTTGGAGAAGATTTGAAGGTAGAGGGGAAAAGGCGGGGGTGTGGCCACAGAGAGATTGAAAAATTGTCTCTCTCTCTCCCCCATCCCTTGTTTATTTCTGCATTTAATTTGTGAGAGGAAGGGTTTCATTTTTTAACAAAAAAATTCAAAATCTATATACTATCATTTAGGGATTTAGAGGGATTAATACAGGAAGCAAAAAAGTAATTGCATGCAAGTTATAGTAAATGTAAAGAAGAAGAAATGTAACTGCATGTACAATCACCTTGTAACCCCAGAATATCCAAAAAGATAATAGTAGATCAAAAATTTGGACCCGTCTCTATTAGAAATTAGAAATTAGAAATTGGAAATTAGAAATTTCACTGATACTCCATATGGACTCCAATGGCGTTCAGAAACACATCGCTTCTGCCATGGAATCCAACCACGGTTCCAGCATTTGAAGAAGATGAGAAGTAAGTGTAATTTGGACCCGTCTCTATTCCAAAGGGACCATACCTACTTTTGCTTGTATGAAAAGCAAGTGATCTCACCGCTTCGGTAACGCCATTAGGCCCTTCAATCGGACCAAAATACCCAGAAATTCCAGCCAAGAACTCATCACGATCACAGTCCAACTTTATCTGCCAAATAAAAAGTTCAAAAATCCCTTACTCAGATACAAATAAGCAAGCGCAGACAATTTCAAATATATAGCTTCCTCCGTCCCTAAATGAATGTCCAAATTTCATGTAGGGGACATACTGGAAATCTTTACTATGTACAATTAATGGCAAAGATGAATAAACATTGTTGTTTCCACCTTTCCAAACATTTAGTTTTGCAAGTATTAAGTGACTAGGGAAAAAAATTTGGTGAATTTTATTTTAAGAACAAATTTTTGTTTTTCCAAAAAATGACATTCATTTTGGGACAAAAATTTCCTGAAAATGGACATTCATAGAGGGAGTAGTTTGATCATGGGAGGAAAAATAAATGTGATTACGTACGCGTTTGGTTGCGGTGGAACCAAGGCCACCATGCATTTGTGACCAAACGCATTTCCCATCTCTGTTCTCATATTGGAACTGGACAGCGTGAATAACATCATTGCCCGAATCAGTGAAATTAACAACTATTTGCTTCAGACGAGCAAAAACTCCATCGTCCCATTGTTTACCACCACTACCACCCCAAGCTCCAGGGCTGCGTGCCACAACCATTTTCATTCCATCATTTGGCACCACAACCTACGCACAAGATTAATGGATGCAAATGTAATTGAAAAAGATAAAGCCCTGAACAAAAATAAAGTAAATAAACAGCCATCAATAGGAAGAGGGTGAACAAGTACCTCATCTTTGGTGGGGGCCTCAATTTGTAAAGGCTTTGTATCACAGAGTGTGCAAACTGGTTTTGCATAGACACCTATATTGTTAACAAAATCACCACAATGGCCCCAAAAGCCAACGATGGCACCATTGTAAATCGGACACCAAAAACCAGAACCTGCGACTCCAGGACACCCAATAGGCCCATAGGTAGCCACATTTGTCTTGAACCAGAGTGCCCTCAGGACATGTGGACCACAGATGTGGAATGCCCATCCACCCGTCCCATTCAATTCCAATAGATACTCGGATGGATAATCAATATCAATCTGGAGATCAGGCAAAACAAATATATAAAAAATAACCAAGATGCAACTTACTAGAAACATACAATGATACAAGTGTGTTTGTACACAAGGAATACGAAATAGTCTAAATCACATGTTTTGATCGGTCAAACAATGAATTTGGGGTCAGACTGACTGATTGCATAGCAGTTGGGCGAGCTCAGTTGCGAGATGAGAAATAGGCTTACTAGATAGGCACAAAGTGAAAATGTTTAAAATAACTCTAACTAAGGCCATCTCCAAGAGGATTCTATTCCTCGATAATCTCTCCATATAGCGCAAGAACCCATCTCCAACAGCTACTCTAAATGTTGCCCTATTATGAAGCAGGACTAATCTTGCGCCAAATTCGGCACAAGATTAGCTCCTGTGCTATTTTTTATTTGTTGGCATTTAAAGTATACTACCTCTTCCACCCCATAATTAATGAACAAATATTTCAAAAAAAAAATTTAATCAAGATCAAATTTGAACTAAATTTGAACGCTCATTTTGGGATGAGATGTGTACAACTTAATGTTTTTTTATGTTAATTATGATATTTAAGAAAAAATATTCAATTTGCATTTGATTATTAAATGTTAGTACATTTTAATTTAATTGCATATTATTTAGTACAATAGAAACATATTATCAAAATTGGAGTATAGATTAATTGATAACATTTTAATGAGATGAAATAATAACAAATATTCTAAGAATATTATTTCTTGTGCAAGATTTGAAAGGATTGTTGGAGATGATGAAAAATATTTGAAATAAAAATTGCACATGCTCGGACTCTTTGGTTTACACCGCCGTAAACGCGTCAGACACTCTTATTTTAGTGTTGTTGACAAGGGTCCGTCGAGGTAAATCGCAGAGTTCGAGCATCATAGAATTGCACCTTTTATAGGGAAAATGCAACTTTAGCACCAACTGTTGGAGATGGTGCCTAACACAGCAAATGTGACCTACTGAAATGAACAAGTTAAAATGAGAACCAATTACTCCCTCTATCCCAAATGAATGACCATTTTTGTCTAAAAAATGAATGACGAATTGAGAGACATCTCTGAATCTCTGATACCATAATAAAGTCTGGGATTCCACCTTAAAAGCAATTGGAACCAAGAAGAGTGGCTCATGATCATTATATTTATGTTATATAAAGTCTCCTTTATTTATTCCAGATGTGGGATTATGTTCTCCTACACGCAGCATAAGAAAACTATTGATACAAACAATATAAAACGATTAATCAGCTAGGTCACACACCTTTGCTGTATGATCTCCACCATTTCCACCAAACCTAGGTGAATATTCAACGGAGCCATCGGGTTTTTGAATTTTAAACCTTATTGAGTTAATAGCACCGCCATAAACGATGATGATCTGAACTATAGCACCATCTGTAGGTTTATAACTTCAGTGATTCCCACCGGTACCACCCCACCATCCTATGCCAATACATGATGATCCTCCACAGTTACAGCTATCTCCTTGCTGCATTCACCCAAAATTATATAAAAATGAACAAATTATCAGAGAAATTGATAAGAAAAGCAAAGAAAACAAAGCAAAATGTAATACTTACCATCATAGGTTTTCTTTGAATTTCTGCAACTCCTTGTGTTTCCAGTTGAGTGCGGATTTTGGTGTTTTGATTGAGTTTTGAAATGTGAGGGTGCAGAAAAGGGAGTAAAAAGGGTTTTTTATTCAAAATAGAGAGGGGAGAGAGATGAGAGAGTGGGAAGACGGAGGAGCAAAGACTGTTGAGTTTGGGTGAGGGTCCTTTGGGAATCGTGATTAATGAAATGTACTCCTTCCAATCCAACATTATATTTAACAATAAAATCTATAGTATAAATCACACTTCCACTATTTACAGTACAATGAACAGTTTTAATGGTCAAATTTCTCATTTTATCCTCACTAAATTATCCCTTTCCCATTTTACCCTTAAAAAAAATTAATTTTAAAAAAAAAAACGTGTCCTCGAACACAAGCTTTTACTATAATTAATAAATTATAAAAAAGTTTTAATGTACTCTAAGATTTAAAAATTAATTGAATTATTTTAACCGATAAATAATAATTATTTTAGATCAAAAAAATGTAAATAGGAGTGACAAGTTATATTGTAAAGGTAAATGTAAATTAAATGTATTTAACTAAAAAAAATATTTATAAATAAAATGGATAAAAAATGACAGTTATTTTATCAAATAGAAAGTTTTGAAACGGAAGGAGTAATAATGTATAGCATACTACTCCCTCCGTCCCATGTGAATGGGCACTAATTTTATGGGTGTAGGAATTAAGGAAAAGTAGGAGAGAGAACTAAGTGGAGGAGGTGTTTGTGAGTATAAAGAATTAAATAGGAGAGAGAATGAGTGGGAGGAATAGTTAGGAGAGAGAATGTTGTGAGTGTAAAAGTGAAGTAGGAGAGAGAATGAGTGGGTGGAATAGTGAATATTTGTTTCCATTTTGGACAGTGTCCATTCACGTGAGACGTCCCAAAAAGGAAATAAGTATCCATTCACGTGAGACGGTGGAGACGAAAGGAGTATATCTCATTTTTTGGAGTAAAATTGACAGTTTTCGTCTTCCTTACACCAGTCGGTTGATTTATTATGAAGTAACTGAAACTCATTTAGCATATGTTTCGTTGTCAATATAACTAATTTAGGCATCTCCCCTTGCTTTTACAACAAGATTTGGAAATTAATGACTTTAGTGGGTCATATGTTTCAATTTGGATTATTGGATATTATTGGATATTAAAGTATGAAATTTTACATTAAAATCAATTAATGCTAAATAGAATGACTCAAAATTCTTATATGTTATACACAAGATTTTTCAGTTTTCGATATAGAATAATATCTCCAACAGTCGTTGCTAAATAGGAGTAAGCCGTTGCAGCTTGCTTCAGTCACCGATAGGTGCTACCTTGTCAATAACACCAATTAGTGCTAAATAGAATGACTCAAAATCCTTATATGTTATACACAAGATTTGTCAGTTTTCGATATAGAATAATATCTTCAACAGTCGTTGCTAAATAGGAGCAAGCCGTTGCAGCTTGCTTCAGTCACCGATAGGTGCTACCTTGTGAATAACACCATTTCAACTGGAGATTTAGGTCGGGTGCAAGCAATTGGATTGTGACATAGTCTAACTACCCCGGACTTTGGTCATTTATTTCAATCTAAATGATGTATAATTATTGAAGTTTTTTTTTTTTTCGTAATTATCTCCTACGGATACCATAACTTATATTACCTCCGTCCAAAAATAAAAATGAATGCGAGCAAATTTGCTATCAAAAGCAGAAAAGTAACTGCATGCACAATATCCTTATAACCCAAAAAGATAATAGAACATGCAACTCATATACCGAGAGATAATTCATTAAAAACTATCAAGTAGAAACTTTTTTTTTTTTGATACCCAGGTTCCCAACTTACGTCGGACTAATCCTAGACCCCCAGGCTCCGGCCCCTCACCCTCAGAAGATTCGAACTCCGGGAGACTCCAAAGGCTCCTGAAACTCATGGTATAATTAATTCGACACAAAATCCCAGGATTCGAACCTCGCGACCTCCTAGAAAGCGAGTTCTGCAAGATACCACAAGCACTGCAAGGAGACCTTAGGTAGCAAGTAGAAACTTCATAATATGTTAATGGTGCAACATAGAATTTGATGTGATTGTCAAATGTGGGTTTGGGCTTGAACAGTAAATTAGACCCAACATGATGAATTGGGCCAAGTGGGCCATTTGGGTCAGATGTATGAATCGGGTATTATAAGTAAACCCGTGGATAAGAAACGACATTCGGAATTAGGCGACAATAATAGCGGTGGCCTGAGAAAGTCAAAGCGTGAGAATAAGCAGTAAACGAGAAGTACCCCGTGGCAGGCCGCAACATGATGGGTAGGACTGAATGGCGACAGGTACAGGGCAGTTGAAGATGTGATTGGCGACAATGTGAGTATTGCCCCTTGTGCTTAGGGTTGTCGCATGGGCGACTGATGTTGTTAAAAGGCTGACGTGCTGTGCTGCCACTTGTATGCCCACTAAAGTTTCCATTGTTAACCATTTTTCTTGCTACCAGTCACTTATTCTCACGCCGAAGGGGTTTTATCGGAGCCACCCCCGGTTTAGTTCACCTTGCTTGCTTGTGTGTAGGAGACGCAGTAACCATTCGAAGAAGGACCAGCCGGAGTATCCATTTACAGCGATTTAACTCAGTTCCTGTGCAACACATTTGGCTGTGTAGCATCAGAATTACATGATTAAGAGCACAGAATATGTAAAAACAGAAAATCATGTACATGTCCATGCCTTGACAAATGAGAAGTGAACACGTTGACAAGAAATCGCACTAATACGATTAAGAAAAAAAACTAGCTAGACGAAACTCAAGGTTTAGAAATACTCGATGTGGACTCCAATTGCATTCAAGAAAATATCACTTCTCCCATGGAATCCTACTGCTAGTGCTACTGCTCCTGCTCCCGCGTTTGAAGAAGATGCAAAGTGTAATTTGACCCGTCTCTCTTCCAAAAGGGACCATACCTTCTTTTGTTTGTATGAAAACAAAGTGACCTTACCACTTCAACAACGCCATTAGGTCCTTCAATCGGACCAAAATACCCTGAAATGCCCGCTAGGAACTCATCACGATCACAATCCAATTTTATCTGCCAAATATAAAACTACACATTATCAAAACATACACTTTCATATTGATATATAGTTTCTTGATCATGGGAATAAAAAATAAATGTGATCCCATACATGTTTTGTTTGAACGGAACCAAGGCCACCATGCATTTGTGACCAAATAGATTTGCCATCTCTATTGTCGTACTGGAACTGGACAGCGTGAATAACATCATTTACAGAATCGGTGAAATTAACAACTATTTGCTTGAGACGGGAAAAAACTCCATCACCTCACTGTTTTCCCACAACCACAACCCCAAGCTCCAGGGCTGCGTGCCACAACCATTTTCATTATATCCATCTTCATCACATTCACATCATTCAGCATCGCCACCTACGCACAACATTAATGGATGCAAATGTAATTATAAAAGACTCAACTAGATTACTTAAACAAAAATAAAGTGAATAAACAGCTAACACACACACATGGACGAGAACCTCATCTTTGGATAGGGCTTCAATTTGCATAGGCTTTGTAGCACAAATTGAGCAAACTGGTCTCACGTAGACACCTATATTATCAATATAACAGCCGGAATGGCCAAAAAAACCAACAATTAACCATTGTAAACCGGACACCAAAAAACGGGAATCTGCATTTCCAGGAGAACCAAATGGTCCGTAAGTAGCCACATTCGTCTTCAAGTGAAGCGACCTTATGACATGGTATGAAGATACACATCCACTAGTCCCATTCATTGCTGTGAGATACTCGGACGGATGATCAATATCAATCTGGAGATGGAACAAGAAGAATTTACAAATGATGATGCCAAAAACGTTCGGATCAGTCCAAATCCAGCGGCAAGTTGTATCCTATATGTTTGAATATTCTAAAAAATATGAACAAACACATAAACTAAGCCGGGGCTTCACCGGCGAATGCCCTCCGACGTGATAGTAAGTATTTGTGTGATGTAGAGAGCAAAACAATTGAATAAAGTTTAGAGTCAAAAGATGCGTTCACCTCAATTATGTGGATTATGGCTTGTATTTATAGGTGTAGGATGTAGAGTCCATCTTTTAATAGGAAGTTGTGTGAGAGGAGGGTTATAATCCTAGTTGGATTATAACTTCCTAGTCCTTGTTCGAGTAGAATTAGATTTGCCTTCTTTACGTATGCCTAGTATGCTTCGTCGCTCGACATATGATGTCGGGTCGACATGTATGAATGCCGAGTAAGAGGAGAGCAAGGGTTGGGAAGCCATTTCCCTTGTCTCGATGATGAACCGAAGCAGGCTCGATCGTCATTTGGTGGGGCCTAGGTCGGCCTTTGATGACGCCTTGATCGGCTTATGAAGATGCCTTGGTCGGCATATTAGGGTGCCTTGTCGGCAAATATCGATGTTGTGGCCTTAGTCAAATTATTCTTTCTGCTATGTCTATGTCGACATAGTGGGAAATGACGAGGACGCAAGACGAGCATAGGTAAGGAAGCCCATTCCCTGTGTCGTATTTGAGACTTGTATGGATTATGTTTAGTGGCCCAATCCATCGGGTCTTGCCGGCTTATGGCCCGTAGTCGTACCTCGGTTATCACCGTTCATTGGCCCCGACTTCCTATCTCGGCTACGCCGAGAAGGAATCGGTGCTCGACCTCGGCTTAAACGAATACGAACGGGCTATTTCAATTACAAGGCGTCCATCATTTATCCGCCGATTATTTGGACAATGATGGGCGCGGTTAACGATGACGGGACATTCGCCCTGGGAACACGCCAATCTTTAAGGGCGGTGGATTTCCTTGCTCGTAGGGGCCCCCAACTAGGGGTTGGTCGGATTGTTATCCACAAATCTCTAGATGATGATCTTTTAGATCACTTCCTTGATACTAAGCCCAAAAGATGGAAAATGCGGTCGGCGGGGAAGGGCCTTCTCTTGAGCGAGGTAAGCTTCCTCATCTTTTATTTTTTATTGCCTTCTTCGTACTTCTTTATACTTGTACTTTTCCGATAATTTGCCATGCCTTTCGTAGCTTCAAGCCACTGGTCTCAAAGCATACGAGGTCATCAAGTCAAGGCGGTGAAGCTCTAAGAGAGAAAGCTTGAGAAATAGGCCGATTCAAAGACAAAGCCGACCCGAAGAAGGTCGGAGCTCCTCAAGAACTCTGGAAGGAGATGCCGACACCTTTAAGGGCTGAAAGGCCAAGTGCCGAGAAGGAAGAGAAGGTCCAAAGTGTTAAGTTTCCCCGATAAAAGCCGAGGAGATCGCCCGCCAGGAGGCAGTAGCCGGGAGTGGCAAAGGGTGAGGCCCTCAGAAAGCCGAGTGAGTCGCCAGCTCGGCTTAAAGAGTTTGGAGGCCGCATTCCTTCCAGTGGGAGGCCGAGGCCATAGCTGTTATAAGGCTAGCTCGGCCTTTAAACAAGCTATGGGCGAGAAAGACGCGCCACCACGTGTACTCCGATGGGTACTTCGCGGCAAGGGCATGGTGGATCCTTCTTTAGCCTCAACCTAGAGGTGCTTGCTCGGCTTATCCGCCAAGACTCTACGAAGAGGCGGCTGCTCTACGCACTCCCTCGAGCCCTTTTCCTACGATAATGCCCTAAAAGTCATACCTCCCGGTGACGCCATGCCAACCGTCCCGATCTTCCGGGTTCCTCCTCCTTTCGATTCCCAAAATATTCACACTTTGATAGAGCAAATCGAGGAGGAGGCTTCGAAGACCGAGGATGTCCAAACCGACCAAATTCCCTTGCATCTTGCTGAACATGATGATCTTTTCGGGGTGATGATCATGTTTGAAGACCACTTTGTTGCTTTATTTTGTTGATGTAATCGGTTTGAACAACTTTTCCATGTACTTTTTGAATTTCTTGATCAATATAATATGTTTCTTCAACTCTTTGTCGTCTTTACTTTTCTTGCACATTTAAGCGCCTTCGAACATACCGGAAGAAAAATTTTAAGTTTTGGAAATGGGACGGGAAATATGTAAGTAATGAAAGGAGTCGACACGCCGTTTTATGAAAAACATTGAAAAACCTTTTATGAAATCGAGAGAGAGGGTTCGGGGGTCGGGTTACGTGTTGGGAAGAGCAGAGTTCACCCAACACGCCTCGCGAACGAGTCTTTCTAGAAAATAACATTCAATTAAGTGTGTGCGAATTTGTGTGAGACAATATATGTGTTTATGTGCTTTGCTTTTCATTACAAAAATGAGAGAAATACAATTTGTGAGCGGCAGTGCGAGGGGCCACATCCCGATTACATGAGGTTGGAACGGATTCTGGCGAAAGGAACCCGCTATAAATGGGCTAGGTGTGTCGCACGGCAGCGGGACCGAGGATGGCCGAAGTGTGTCGCGGGACACGCCAGTGCCAATCTGCAAAGACTTTCTGATGGATTGCTTACGAGACAATGAATGGTAAATTGATATTTAACGAGATAGAAAAGCAGGTCACGAAGACCTCGGAGATCAATACTCGAGATGAATGTGGATATGGAATGATCCACACTCACCTTGAGGTTTAAGCAATCATCAATCATACAATTATCATAGATTAAGCATGAAGATTGATCAAATCATATGTTCAGAGACCATAACATAACACTCTAATCAGAATACATCATGATTAACACAATTAACATGGCAATAGCAATTAATCATGAAAATAGAGAGAGAGAATGAGGATTAGGATATGTTACCCTTGTAGACCTCAATCTCTATACCAAGTTAGGTATAGAGACCTTCGATTCAGCTTCAGAAAGAGGATTTAGATCTCAGATTAGGTGAAGAACTAGGGTCTTCAATGTGTGTGTGAAGGTGTATGAATGAGAGATTGAATTGTGTGTGAGAGAGAGAGAATCGAGAGAATTGGTGTGTGTTTACTGTGTGTTTACGTCAATTTTGGCAGAGTGACAGTAAGGGGTAGAGAAGGGATCCAAAAATGAGAGGGGCAGGCCTCAATTTATAGCTGTATGGAAATGGCCAAGTCTGTCGCGCGGCGTAACGTTGTGATTTTCCATTGCTCGATGCGTCGCACGACAGGACGAGCCATAATCGTTTTTACGGGCGCCCAAGTCGCGGCTACGGAACCTTCCTGAATAATTCCTTAAAGTTCCCAAACTGGCTAATTCCCCACATGTCCTTTTGCAGGGAATAAAGACCTATAGGTACTTCCTTAGCAAGAAACTTATAAAAAGCTCCCGAAAGTCTCGGAATGGACTGGAAATTTACCAAAACGCCCCCTAGTATACTTTTATTGTGTAAAAGACACTTTTATTGGGTCGCGGGTTGGATTGGGGTACTCACACCTTCATTGAATGTTTGTATGTTGAATGGTTGTTATATATTGAATATTTGCCCAAGTATCCAAGTCGAGGAAGGATTGCTCGACATTTGCTTCGATTCTTTTTAAAACCGAGGAAGCTCGTTCGGTCCAATCACTTAGATAAATTGTAAATTGCTCCATTAAGCCGAGAAAGATCATTCGGCCTAACACTTAGATAAATTTTAGGAACTTATCCCTTAAGTCGAGAAAGGTTATTCTGCCTTAGGTAGATTTTTTGGTAATTTATCTTGTTAAGCCGAGGAGGGTCGTTAGGCCTGACACTTGGATAAATTGTCAGGATTTGATCCTTTTAGGCCGAGTAGGGTCATTCGGCCTAATGTTTGTGTGATACTTTATGTCGAGGATGGTCGTTCGACATAAGTTTTAGATAATTTTTGAGAACTTGTCCCTTGGTGCCGATGAAGGTCGTTCGGTCTTTATTTTTGGGGGTTAACCTCTTTATGTCGAGGATGGTCGTTCGACATAAGTCTTAGGTAATTTTTGGGAATTTATCTCTTTATGCCGAAGAAGGTCGTTCGACAAAAGTCTTAGATAAAATTTTGGGATTTTATCTCTTTATGTCGAGGATGGTCGTTCGACATAGGTATTAGATAATTTTGAGAAATTGTCTCTTCATGCCGAGGAGGACGTTCGGCACATAGCTTTTTTAAGAATTTATCCCCTTAGTGCCGAGAAAGGTCGTGCGGCATAAGGCTTGGGCAAATTTTAATATTTTATTTCATTATGTCGAGGAAGATCATTCGACATAACTTGTGAACTTTAAGGAGTAGGCTCCTCGGCGTTTTGTGTTTGTCTTGTTAGTCACAGTCTTGTTGATGAAACTGAATTTCTATTAACTGAAACTGATTACATCAAACTGATCCTATAAAAAATAAAGGAAAAGACTAACAAATACTAATCTATTACATTAAAAACAGACTACAAACTAGTGATAGTATTTCCGTAGATGATCACAATGCCACGGATGTTTCAGCTCTTGCCCGTCTGTGGTCTTCATTCTGTAGGTCCCTTCTCTAATAACTTGAGTGATGATGTAGGGGCTTTCCCAATTTGGGGAGAGCTTGTTACGTGCTACGCCTTTACTGCATTAGCTTGATCTTTATAAGTACCCAGTCTCCAACTTGGAATATTCTTTTGTTTACCCTTTTGTCATGGTAGGATTTGGTTCTTTGCTTGTAGTTCACCATACTCATCTGAGCAGCTAGTCTTTTCTCGTCTACTAGGTGCAGGTCTAGCGGCTATTGACCTTGTTGACATGTTCGTTGTAGTTATAATTTCTTGTTATAGGGATATCCATCTCATTTGGCGTCATAGCCTCGAGATCCGAAGGCTAGCGCGAATGGGGTTTCCGGTTGGCCGGGTGGTTTGCCAACCGCCCATGAGGCTAAGAGAAGTTCGTCCTACCATCTACCATCACTTCCTTCTAGGTTATTAGTTATTGTTGTTAGCACCAACTTGTTTGCTTTTTCCGCTTGTATTTTGCATTGAAGTATGCTTAAGGCTTTTGTTTCTATCCACTTGGAGAAGTAATCGGCAGTTGCCTCGGGCGAGGGGAGGATCCGATGATGTCGATTCCCCACATGTCAAATGGCAGTAGGCATTATGATAGTTTGTTCCTTTGATGGGAGCCTAGAAATGTCAGCGTATCTCTGGCATTTGTCACACTTTCTTACGTAGGCTTGTGCGTCATCTCTCAGGTGTGGACAGTCGTAACCTACAGTGATGATTTTGTCTGCTAAGGTTCTAGCCCCCGGGAGATCGCCACAGATGCCTTCGTGAACTTCTGCCAAGAGATTTTCTGTTTCTTTGGGGTATACACATCTCAGCAGGGGTTTTGTGAATAACCTTCTGTAAAGGATCCCGTTTAATACTGTGAACCTTAATGACTTCTTCTTAATGAGTTTAGCACGTGTTTCGTCCTCAGGCAGCTGGTCCTTTTCAATGAAGTCCATGTATTCGTCTATCCAGCACCTCTCCTCCCCGTCTAAGAGCATTACTCGTAGGCAGGTTCTTCGGCAAGGATTATGAATGGGTTAGAATCAGGATTTGCCACATCAATAGTTGACAGTTTAGATAGAACATCTACCACTTGGTTATCCTCCCGGCCTATTTGACTTATTTCAAAAAAAATCAGTTTTTTTGTTATGTACTCCCTCCGTCCCGTCCGAAAGGGCAAAGTTTGTGTCTTGCGTGAAAATTAAGAAAAGTGATGTAGAAAAGAGAAAAAGTGTATAGTGGAATAAATGTTGTGAGTGAAAGGTGATGTAGGAAAGAGAAAGTGGGGTAGGGAATAGTTAGTGGATATTTATTGTGAGAGTATGACAAGTGGGTCCCACAAATAAAGAAGTAATAAAAAAACTTTCCATTTTTGGGTTGTGCCCTTTCAAATGGGACGCCCAAAAAGGAAATTTGTGCCCTTTCAGGAGGAACGGAGGGAGTATAAGACGAGGTCTTTATATTTTGTGAGTATGGGGTGTTGGGTGTTGTACTCCCCTTTTATCTGTTTGACTACGAGCTGAGAGTCACAGAGGGCTGCGATTTTGGTTGCTCCATAGAAGGATGTCAACTCTATGCCCGAATATCAAAGCCTTGTACTCAGCTTGATTGTTGGAAGCGGGGAACTTGAATTATGTCTGAAAGGTGGGCTTCCAATCGGAACTTGCTAGTGCGACTCCGGCTCAAGCTTAACTTTCCTTAGTGCGCGAGAAAAGTATGCTCGTAGCTTTCTTATTGATATGATCAGGCGTAAGCTATTTTTACTGCGTTGAAGTATCGCTCTCCACATCCAGATAATGCCTTCTTGACATAATAGATAGGTTTTACGAGTGGTTCCTTCATTCACGACTAGTACGCAGCTATAACGTTGTCCGTAGGCGATAGGAGGACGTATAACATTTCTCCCACGTGGCCAGTACCTTTCAGCAATGAGGGGATCCCAAGTACTCCTTCAACTGTTTGAATGATTCTGAGCATTCAAATGTCCAGGAGAAGCTCTTAGTCCCCTTCAGAATTTTGGAAAAAAGGTAGTGATTTCTCCGCAGACTTTGCAATAAACCTACCAAGGGCTGCTATTCTTCCATTCAGCCTTTGAACCTCTTTGATGTTGGCAGGATTTTTCATGTCTATTAAGGTTTTGATTTTTTCTAGATTTTCCTCGATCCCTCTCTGTGATACCATAAATCCTAGGAACTTCCCGGTCGTTACCCCGATCACACATTTACTTGGATTCAATTTCATGATGCTAGCTCGTAGGTTGTCAAAGGTTTCCTCAAGTGCAGGGGCATTGCCATTTCTAATCTTGATGACAATGTCATCGATGTAGGCTTCCATGATACGGCCTATCTGCTACCCAAATACTTTGTTGACCATGCGTTGGTAGGTTGCGCCTGCATTTTTGAACCCGAAGGGCATCATGGTATAACAACAGATTCCTCCAGCTGCCTGGAAGGTTGTCTTCTCAAATATCTTCCTAGGCCATTTTATTTGGTGATAACCGAGTAGGCGTCTAGGAAGGCGAGAGTCCAGATGTCCGTGATGGAGTCTACCCGGCTTATCAGTGCAGGGGAGAGGGTAACTGTCTTTCGGGCATGCTTTGTTGAGATCTGTGAAATCTACGCACATTCGCCCGTTTTGCTTTTTGACCATCACAACATTGGCCAACCAAACGGGGTAAGTTGCTTCCCTTATAATTCCTGCACTTAGCAGATTCTGCACTTCCTATTTGATTGCATCTTTTTTATCGTTTGCAAAAATCCTCCTTGTCTGTCTGATAGGTTTAGCAGACGGGTCGACTTACAGCTTATGGACGGCGACTTCTTCCCTGATACCTCTCATATCCTCGACCTTTCAGGCAAAGACATCTAGGTTGCTTTTTAGAAGGATGATAATCTTTTCCCTTTCTTCTAGGGAGAGCTGGCCCCCAATTTTTATTCTTTGCTCTAGAAAGTCGGGGTTGAGTATAATTTCTTCCAATTCGTCCATGGGCTCCATTTCTGGACCGTCCCGGAACTTCAATGTTTCAATAATTATTTCTCTAAATCCTCACCCTCGTCACCATCTATCACAGGTCCTCAATTTCCGCTGGTTCTACATCCTGCAGCTCTCCTTGTCTCAAGTCAGGGTTGGCCCCCGTGTTCTGGCTGCTTGGGACGGACAGAACTTTGTTGTCACTGTTATCTTCTTGAATGTCCAGAATCATGTGTTCCTCATCTTCTTCGGCTTCGAAAATCAGATGAACCCTAGAACTGGTGTCGGTAGTCTTTACAGACTTAGAGATTTCATGTTTTCTTCTGGCGTGTCTACTTCCACATTCCTGGCAGTTTTTCTGCTTCTCATTACATGTTCCAAGAAGTCTTTGGGGGTCGCTCTCACGCATCCGATTCCAGCACGAGTGGGAAATTTAACTCGTTGGTGAGGGAGTGAGGCGACCAACCCAAGTTTGCCTTAACTTGAAATGCCTAGGATGGTGTGGTAGTCACTGGCCAGGTCCATGACCATGAATGTTACTGTGGCCTCGGCTCGGAAGGGATGTTCCCCCACCTCTAGTATTAGGTCAATTGTTCCACGTAGCGGCGACTTTGTGGTTGGTGAAGCCTTATTCTTCAGTATGGTTGAAGCATGCTATCTTTTCCATTTATCTTCTTAAAGGTAGAGTAGTATAGAATATCCTGTAGGCCCAGAGTCTATGAGGAGTCTCTCGGATTCACAGTTATCAATCCTTCCTTTGATTACCAAGGGTTGTTCACGAGTTGCACGACTTCCAGCTAGCTCATTAGGGGAGAAGCTGATGACTTCCTCCTCCTTGTGGATCCAGGCGGGGATGTGGTAGATTTTACTTAGCTCGTGTATCTGGTCTTTCGGTTTTTTGTTGGAGACAGACTCCTTCTTATGACATGGAGTTTAGCCACTAGGTGGCATGTCTTCCACTTTCATCTTCTTTGTCATCGTCGTCTTATCTTCTATGCCGCTTGTTATCTTTTCGCATGCATGCGATCGAGTTTTTCCCTGTCTGCCATAATCTCTACTGTATCATTCTCTTAAGGGATATGCGATTCTCATGTATCAGTGTACGTAGGCTCTTGTGGAAGTACGATACTTGGAAGCTAATCTCATGGGTATGCTTTGATCTTTCGTGGAGTGGTCGGGATTTGGTAGATTTACCAATTGCATGATCTTCGTGATAGGTTTAGTGAGTGGGGTGAATACCTCGGCTTTTTAGTAGCAGAGTCTATTCTTCCCTTTGTACTTACTTCCATTCTAAGCATCGTTGGCGCCCGAGTTTGCGTACACCTCGGGTTTCTCGGACCTCTTCTTACTTTTCTCTTTTGCCATAGCTATAGCGTAAGCCACATTATATAGATCAGATTTCGACTTAGGCTACCTGACCGAGTGTTCATAGATTAAATGTCCGGATCTCAGTCCGGAGTTGAAGCAGACAATCACCTCCGGTCAGTTAGACTTTCCTCTACACGATCGGCCGTAGCTACGAGCAGGTTGTAATAACCGAGTCGTTTCATTTTTCCCTTGCTCAATGTTAGCAAGGTCTGTCAGTCTTTTCTTTCTCTTCCTGGCTGTTTGCAAAGTGGTCCAGGAACCAACTCCTCATAATTTTCCAGCTATCGATGTTTCCCTTCTTTTGCTCACGCAACCAGGACAGGCCTGTTCCGGAGAAGGTACTCGCAAAAGCCTTGCAGAGAATGTCATCTGCTTTGGTGAGGAGGGCCGTGGTGGATTGAAAACTTTGCGCGTGATTAGATGCGTACGTGGTTCCCGCATATTTTTCAAAAGCTGGGAATTTTGAGAGCGGGATTGGGAGAAAGATCATTAATCCTTTATAAGAAAGGACGAGCGTCTTGAGTATCATCATCGTCGGCTTCCTTACTCCCATTTCCAATTCATCAATCCTCGTTTTTTAAGAGGAGAATATCCTTGGCATCGATCCCTGAGCTATAGTGAGAGCTACGATGGGTTTTTTCTTTTTCTCTGTGCCCATTCACTCGGCTTTGTTCCTCGTGTTACCGGTGATTATCCCCGTGTTCGGAGAGTGCTCTGCCATTTGCGGCACGAAATGACGAGGAGGGGTTTTGTCCTTCACAGGAGCCATCTGCGGACGGGGAGGAGTCTACGACGAGGATAGCCTCTATGACGAGGAGGACTCTTGGGTCGGCGTGGCTCATGCGAGGAGAAGGATTATGACGAGGATGGGTTTTTGCCTAGCTTGATTGAGCCTTGCTCTTGGAGGTCGATTGAATTAACCTGCTTGTTCTCTTTGATTATTCGGTTGATTTCTCAAATCTTCGTTGTTTCGTGTGTTTCCATGTCCGGGAGCCTTATGACGAGAAGGGACATCTTGGTGGGGTTTTGCTTGGATCTACGGCCCATGTCGTGACGAGGGAGATTTTGTCCAAGAGGAAGATTTTCTCTATTCCCTCGACTACCACGCCTATCAAAATGACTTTCCCTCCAAGGGAATTTCCGATTACTCGTAGGTCTTATGAATTGACCCAAGGAGATGGTCAGATCCAAGCAGCCAGGCATTTTGTGTTTCATAAATGTGTTGCGAGTGTCCGTACGTGCAATGTAAGAGAGTTTTGCGATCAATCTGTGGAGGAGATGTCCGTGCCTCCTGGGCGATATTCCTCCCCGTCCCGAGATACCGAGGTCTTACTCGTCGTCTACGACGGGGAGGGTTGACAACATCACCTCGATTCTTGTTTGTCTGCTAGAACGCAGATTCATTCCTAGCGGGGCGATCCATCGTTCCATGGTGGAGGCGGCGGCTTGGGAAGAGGAATAGCGATCCTATTATTATACATGAGTCTCCTCCATGAGGGTTATTCGACAGAGATACTAGGTATCCTTCTTCCGTTAGGATTAGGAGAACGAAGCGAGAATTTTTCGGCTATTCAAAGGTCGAAGCTTGATTGTTTCCAAGAATGGAACCAAAGCGATGATGCCGTTCGGAATCGGCCCAAATCCCGGCGGGTTGTATCTGTATGTTTGAATAGCACTGAAAAAGATGAAACGAAACATGTAAACTAAGTCGGGGCTTCAACGGCGAAGGCCCTCCGACGTGAGTAAGTATTCGTGTGATATTGAGAAGCAAATTAATTAACAATAGTTGAGAGTCAAAGATACGTTCACCTCAATTACGTGAATTATGGCTTGTATTTATAGAGGTAGGATGTAGAGTATATCCTTAAATAAGAAGTTGTGTGGGAGGAGGGTTATAATCCTAGTTAGATTATAACTTCCTAGTCCTTGTTCGAGTAGTATTAGATTTGCCTTTTGTACGTATGCCTACGAGGCTTGCTCCTCGACATATGATGTTGGTCGACATGTATGAATGCCGAGGAAGAGGAGAGCAAGGGTTGGAAAGCCCGTTTCCACTTGTCTCGATGATGGCCAGGAGGAGGCTTTGAAGTCGTCATTTAGTGGGGCGTAGGTCGGCCTTTGATGACACCTTCGCCGGCTTATGAAGATGTCTTGGTCGGTATATTAAGGTGCCTTGTCGGCGCTATATCGGTGTTGTGGCCTTAGTCGTATTATTCTTTCTCTGCTGTATCATCTTTGGCCTTAGTGGAAAATGGGGAGTAGGCAAGACGAGGATAGATAGGGAAGCTTTATTAGTATGTCGTATTTGAGACTTGTATGGATTATGTTTAGGGCCTAGTCCATTGGGCCTTGCCCGACTTATAGCCAATGATTGTAACTCGGTTTATATCGTTCAATAAAAAACAAAGATGCAACTTAGTGTAGCTAGACACATACAAGTATACATTTGCATGTGTAAGTAGTAAGTACTTTCTCTTTGTAATTTACTAAAATTGTTATTTACCCTTATGACATTACTTAATACCCCATGATAAGTCTACCCGATATTTAACACTAGTCACACCACTCCTCTCCCTATTTTACCCCTTTCTTCTTGACCCCACCGCCATTCTTCCCCATCCCAACCCATCGCGGCGCCGCTCTCTGCCCCATCCCCATTCGATCGAAGCAGGCTCATGAAAACTCTTACGCTTCCTTGACCTAGTATTTACGCGAGGGGATCCACTATAGGTTGATTACTAAACGTAGGCGAGGACGTTGATTGGAGTTTGATTTGACAATGTCGAAGTCTAGGATCTTTCATTTTAGTTGGATCCTGCATTGAAGGAGTAAAAGTAGAACTCGCGGGGGTGGATTACGGCCATTTAAATGCGATCGCCCCATTATAGGGCTGTCTTGGGCACGATCGAAATTGTCTCGACGTGCAGCTAGATCTATTGAATAGTTGATCTTAGAATCGTTGGAAAACTTGAAACCTCCCCGCGATCTATCCTTAAGGATATTCTTCTTTGTGAATCTTTCACTATGTTGATGAAACTATTAGAGATGGATTGGGAGGCGACGGCAAAGAGAATGGGGATGGGGTAGGAGGGGTGGCGCCGGTATGGGTTGGGATGGGGAAGAATGGCGGTGAAGAAGAAAGGGGTAAAATAGGGAGAAGGGTGGTGTGACTAGTGTTGAATATTGGGTAGGCTTAGTATTGCGGGGTATTGAATGTTGCGGGAGTAAATAACAATTCTCAATTATTGTAGCGATTTCTAAATAGTACTTCCTCCATTCTTTATACATTACTGGACATGAAAGATAGTCTCAATTTGACTTGACTTTCATGGTCAGCATGATTGAAATTTAACTATAACTTGATGAAAATATAATTCTCTCTATACAACTCTAAAAAAAGCAATTCCAAATACATATTGAAAAACCATTAGTAATAATATGAATAACAATTTCTAGAAGTGCATGTAGATAATTGAATTATCATAAAATTATAGTCAAAATTCAATTGAGAAAGAGATACAACTTATTATGGGACGGACCGAGTATTAAATATGGTAAAAATTGCATGTTCTTGTCAATCAAACAGTTAGTGGAAGACGAAATATCCTAAGATTATGTTTAACAAAAATCAAGTTCTCAGAGTACAGCATAAAAAACTATGAGATAATTACCAATCAACATTAATCTTATTCAGTATACCGATTAATCAGCTAGGTCACACACCTTAGCGGTATTATTTCCACCATTTCCACCGGAGAATACTCCAACGGAGCCATCAGATTTTTGGATTTTGAATCTGATGGAGTTGATAGCATCTCCATAAACGATGATGATTTGATTTATAACTCCAGTGCTTTCCACCCCACCATCTAATTCCAATACATGATGATTCTCCACAATTGAACCGATCTTCCTGCATCTGCATGCACCCAATTTTATGAATAAATGAACTAATTATCACCCAAATTGGAAAGAATATCGAATAAAAAAGCAAAATTAACACAATACTTACCATTATAGCGTTCGTTGAAGTTCTGCAACTCTTTTTTCCGGTTTAGAGCGAATTTTGGCGTTGTGATTGAATTTTGAAATGTGATTGAATTTTGAATTTTGAGCTATTTTCAAAATATTTTAATCAAATTAATATTTTTAAATATTCTCATTAAACTTTCATAACTTTTAAAATATGGTCACACTGTTAACAAATATGCTAAAAACGTAAAGAAATTTAGTCATGTTTATTAAGTTTTTTCAACCATATGTTAACGTTGTTGACATATACTCCCTCCGTCCCGCTAATATTAGCACACTTTCCTTTTTGGGCGTCCCGTTAATATTCGCACACTTCCAAAAAGGAAACTTTATATTAATAAAATATTCACCCAACTCCACTCATTATCTCTACTCTACATTATTTTAATATTCACAATAGCATTATAATTTATTACACCCTCCACTCATTCTCTCTCCACTCATTCTTTTACACTCACAACATTTTATTAAAATATCATATTCCTTAATTCTCGCAAGCATTAGAACCGTGCCGATACTAGGGACGGAGGGAGTATAATAAAAAATACAAAATTAATTAAAATAAAATGTTATAAGCACATAGTTTATAGGAAATATTATAAATTAATTCAACAAAAAAATTATTTACCCTAAATTGTATTTAACGAAATTAGTCATGTGAGGCCATGTGGTTTAATTTCGTTGGATTTTTCAGCGAATTTGTCGACATAGTGAGCACATTTTGAAAAATGTGAAAGTTTAGTGAGAAAATTTTGAAAAAAAATAGTTCAAAGAACATTTTGAAAAAATAGTAAATTTCGGTAATTAAAATATGATTTTTGTCTTTTATTCAAGGCGGTTCATGGCCGTCGAAATTCTGAATGGGAATAATAAAACTAATCAATTAAGAAAAGCGACGCAAAGCTTTTTCGGAGAGAGAGAGTCTTAAAACTATAGTAGAATTAAAGTTGGGACCTCTTGACAACCAGCTGGAAACATCTATTAAAATAATCAAGTAATTTTATGAGGGTCTCATTCATTCAATTTTTAAAATCAAACCATATATTAAGAAAGTTTGGGAATTGAATGATAAATGTCATCTATATCTTATTACAACCAAGCTGCGGTGGTGTACGTGGCTACGTCATCATTGACGCCACCGCTGCCATCTAAATCATGCTCGGACCACTTGAAATTATATTTCTAGAGGGTGTGAGTTCTCGAGCATTACCTCTGTTTCATTCGTTAGAAATGCTCCTCCGGCCATTTTCACGAAAAGCGAAACCAACTTAATTTTGTGCAAAAGTATACGCTATATCACTTGAGCAACCACAAACCCGCAAATATATACAATTCGCGACGCATGTGCAGCTGCACATTTTACACCAACAAAAATATTCTTTTAACGCGGCTGATACCACAGGCAAACAAAAAGAATTTTGATATTTCAATATTGTCTTATCGAATTATCGTGACTTACGGCCAAGAGATGGATATTGAGAGCCGTGTTAAACCACACTTAGGAGTAATATTACCATCCATGAAACAGAAAATACTCACAGAATCAACTTTCTTTGAATCATTACCGAAACCATGCAAATGAGAGGCAGTACTTCGTTAAAAGTTGGATCCATTGACCAGCCTTGGAAGCTTGAGTATGTAGTTATTAGGAAGAAAACTAACACTTTAATCATCCCAATAACCTACGGTCCTAGGTTTTCCAACCTCCATCCACTTTTTATTAAAAATTAGACCATAACTTTGCTCGAAGTGTACATCACATTGAAATTTCTTGGAGTACGACGGAAGGCAAGTGCTTTAATTTTGAACCCGTTTAACTTTGTCGAATCAAGTCCTGCGCTTTGACGCGGGAAAAAAATGATTCTTAAAACCGCCCAGCTGCCCGATCAATCGGATCCATTGGCAGCTAAAGTAAGACAGGGCCGGGTTCTTGTTTAGAATACGTAATGACGAAGCTTGCTTTAAGAACCTCCTCTCGATTTCAAGTATAACCTCATTTGCATGTCGTTGGAAAACAAATTTGTCTCTTCGATGATTGCCACTTTACGGGCGCTCTGACCGGTAAGTTCATTGTTCTTATAATAAATTTCTCCTACACCCGATGGTTGCACGTAAGGCATAAATGACCGAGAAAACTTTAACTACAAAATCTGCGAGTAAGGACGCAAATGTGCTTCTGAGAATGCATGAGCGATTAGTTACTTACATTATCATTCATTTAAGATCAGGTCCCACACGATGTTATGCCCAAAAAAGAAATTATAAGGAGAAAAAATAAGTCTTAATTTGTTAATTAGAAAAGAATGAGTCGATTACCCATTTCTTATTAGTTACTTGCAGCTACGCGCAGCGAGTGTTCCCGAGCTTCTTTGTACAATCTGATGAATGGTCCATTTGAATGTTAACTTAGTTTAACACGAAAATGCATTTAAGTGTACCATTATCATATCTTGTGGGGACTAATTTTGCAAATCAATAAATATAATACCATAGCTTAATTTGTGAGCCAGACTCCCGCTCCCGGCGGTTGATCCTCCCTTGTTGAGAGGGCCGCGGAGGAAGGGAATCGAGATCATCATTAGTTGAAGAGGAGTCCACGGAGAAAGTCGGGTTCGTGGATCTTTCGTGGCGGATACCTGAGCTGATCTGGAAGCTTCAGAGATGCAGGATCAAGCATCCACGGTGATATACATCCATGGAGTTTGAGTTGATCGAGACAGAGTTCACCTGAACAGAATGGCCAGGACCGTAATGGTCTTTTACCGAATTGATGAATCAGTTTGGTTTTCACGCAACCGCCTGCAACCGCCTCAGAGCTCGCTTCACACTTCTTCTAGCAAATTATACTGAGGCCTCAGACGCCTGAGCAAAGTGTGTGGCGGGTGTAAAGTACTCCAATTTAGAGTTGTTAGCATTTTTGTTAGAAAATTAACGGAAGTTTTAACATTCCTACAACATTCTCTAACATTTCTAACCATACCAAAGGTAGATTAGGGTTTGCCATTTAAAACCATAAACCAAGAAAAGAATCTCAAAAAGCAAAGAAATTGGAAAAATCCGAATTGGGCAAGTTGAAAAACATAAAGCTTCTTTGGATTTTGAATTTTATTCTTCACTTTGTCAAGCACGGAGTGTGCATTTAATGAAGCATTGATGCACGTTTACAATACCCTCCGCTGCGGATCATGAATGCTATTTCCCAGTGCCTATAAATTGAACCCTCCTCTCTCGGAGTTTACGTAACCACGATTGGCTCATAGAAGGCATGATACGGCGAAAAATAGGGAGAAAACAGTGGGAATTCAACTAAAACCCTTGCCACCATTTTCTCTACCCAGTACACCCAAACCCCACTCACTTTCAAAATACTTTCAAAACACTCTCATACATACTGTCATGCATACACCAATCCAAGACTCGGAAATCACCTTGGGAGGAGGATTGAGAGAGAAAAACATAGAGGAGCTTAAGTTATTTATCTACTTGTTTCTCTTTTTGCACCAACTACTATCATCGAACCACTGAAAACACATTCGAAGCCTTGAATCCACCCAAACACAAATCCAAACACCAAATCTTTGATACTCCTCCAAGTCAAACACCAAATCTTGATACTCCTCAGAGTCAAATTCCAGAAGCCTAGGAAGATAGGGTGTCACCATTGGTAAAAAACCACTCCTTCCTCTAAAACCCTAAAACTCCCTTTTAACTTCTTGTTCATCTTGTTCATTGCTTACTTTGATTTACTTTATGTCTAGTTTAACTTAAATCTTGACCTAAGATGGTCATCTTGAAGTTAAATCATCTTCTAAATGAATGACCATCTCAAATGAGTCCACATTTTAAATCTCTAGTTGATTTTTCTCTTTAATTTCATCTCTACAAAATATCCCCTTTCCCAAGCAAAATGACATGTTTAGAGTCCATAATGTACCCCAAGGATGGTTTGATATAGTAGACTCACCACTAAAATTTCTAGTGACTACTAATCAAAACCTAGGGATGAAAATGGGGACAAGCATGGATGCAAAACCCCCTTTAAAAAATCACATTTTCCTTATTGAGAAGTTGCTGTCTGTTGACATTTTCACAAGACTATCAGTCCATTGTCTAAATTTTTGGACACAGATAGTGGCGTTTGGTGTTGACTACAAAATGCACTTTTTGTATCCAACATCTATAGATTTCCATACATATTTTGTCCACTTTATTTTTTTGCGTGAGTAAAACTCCCTTTTTCAAATTTTCTTTTAAAGGTCAGTTCAATCGGTCTCTGGAAATCCAGATTTCATATCTGAAGATTTCCCAGAAAGGTTTATGTCCTCAAATCATCTCCAAAATGAAAGAAGTTCTTTTACAGAAACCTTATTTAAGGTGTTTTTAACATTTTTAATTCTCGGACTTTTCCCAGATTCTGGAGTTTTCAAGCCCTAAAGTCCATTTCAAAATCAAGTGTCCACTGCCTTCTTCATTCTGGCAGAAATGGTTTCCAACTTCCAAAAATCTTTTGAGTACCAAAACTCAACCCAAAAATCACACCAAAAATCATGGGATCTGTCCAAAATCTAATAAAAAAGAATTCCCAATTTTTACTTTCCTCAGTTTCAACTTATTTTGGCCAAAGTAACACACACACACACACACACAAACAAATGGATTTTTAGCTTGGAAGACTCGTTTTACTGAGGAGCATTCCGGGTGCACACTAACGTCCTTCCCGGCATGTAACGTGACCTCCGAACCCAAATCTCTAATCTCGGGCATTTTCAAAGTTTTGGCCCTTAAAACAAAAATGGCGTGGCGACTTCGGTCTTTTTCGATTGGTTTTCAAAGAAACGAAAAATTTCAAAGTTAAGTCCTTTCGGAAAAAATTTTGGTGGCACATCATCACGGAGTATAGGCTCCGACTCCCATTTGGGGACAAATAAGCTTTCTAAAAAAAATTGATATTTTGGTATATTGGTGGAAACCATTAAAGAAGCTTCCCGTTATCGCCTCCTAACACTGCAGTCGGGGATAGAATTGTGGTTTAACAATCCCACGTACCGGTATCATTGTTTTCAAAAAAAAAAAAAAAAAGCTTTTGAGGGTCCAAGCTTCCGTCCCGGCATTAAAAAAATCATTTGTTGTGTGTGTTGATTTTTTGCACATTTTCGTGTTGTTTTGGCCGCCTCGGAAAAGTCAAAATTTTGACCCAGTATCAGGAGATCATGTCCCTAACTTTTGGAAATTTTTGTGTTTATGTGCTTATGTGTTGCATTTACTTTCAAAAAAAAAAAAATTTCAAAAAAAAAAAAGAAATTTCAAAAAAGGAGTTTAAAAAAAAAAGAAAATTTTCAAAAAAAATCATCATGCATCATTCTTTTTAAGACACATGAAAAATTTCTATTTTACTCTGGAAAAAGAAGATAGGCTTTGCTTGCACACTACGCGCACGTGACCTTACAGCTTTGCACAACTACGTCCACTAACACGGGAAATCCTTGTCGCGGCCCGTTTGGTCTTATTACGCCTGCCGGTGCGAGCCACGGGGACTACCCAGGCTTATCCCATGCGAGCCTCGTTGTCGACCATGCGCCTTATCCAGTGACACTGCTTTGTCAGAGACCAGGTTGGTTTTAGTAAATTGGTGCATGTGTCATGCCACATGTCTGTGTATAGACGCTTTCCCTTTCGAAGCCTTTGTCGGCACACCGACTCAATATCTTTCGGGGACCACTAATCGGTCGAAGTCATGCCGGTTTTTCCGCCGCGGACTTTGACCAAGATATTGGCCCAGGCGCCTTGAAGCTTTGACTCTGACTAGCACAAATTATACACTTGACTCCCAGCATGACACTGAGTCATCAAGGATTAATGATTGCATTCCATGCCTAATTACATTCTTGTGACGACAAGTCAAGATCAATTGTGGGCATTT